>SNQJ01S0078967.1:88044-100397 GCA_010110895.2 Picea sitchensis | reverse complement strand
ACTCACCAACAATAATATCCTATTGTTCCTCCTCAGTCATTGGGGGGACCCCCACCGGTACTCCAGATGCATCCGATCTCTCAATCAAGTTCGGGTCCAGCCCCAACCCCCACATATAACCCTAATAGTGGTGGATGTACCTCAACTTCCTATACACCATATGGATCATCCACGCAAAAAAATCCATATTTTCCATTCCATGGTCCCCCCTAGCCAGTTTATCCTCCATAAGGACAACCACATGTTGGCGTTAACTTTGTTCTACCCTCTCCCATTCAACAGGTTCATGATTTTGAACGATTGAATATGGAAAATCTGGCCCATAAACCTAATAATGCCAAGAAGAAAGGGAAAAATCGAAATAATAACACTCCGGGACCAGGAGAAAATAACCCCCAAAAAAAGCGTCCTGCTGGGGGAAACTAGAATCAAGGTAACTAGAACCCCCAAGGGGGAAACAATATCATCCAACCTCGACAAGGGAAGAACAATAACCTCATAATTAACTTCCCTTGCACTGTTTGTGGTGAGTATGGACAATATACTCACCACTGCCCCCAAATTTCCGATTACAAACAAATTAAAGAATCCATGAACACACAACACCCTCCGACACCACCTTCCCCCCAGCAGGCCCCACAAAATTATTTGCAACTGCCACCTCCGACAGTTTTGAAAAAACCTATACCACACCAAGGTGTGATGAATACTCAATAAGAGGTAAATTATGCTCCACCAAAAATGGGGCAATATCAAAACCTAGGTCCTAATCAACCTGGAAATCCGATCAATCACAATATAGTCTTTACCAACGAAGAAGAGATTCTTTTGCAAACACGTGACTGTCAATACAACCTGCCTCCTGACTCTATCCCAACCACCTTAGAAGCAAATCCCACTCCAACATGACAAAAATTGATGATTCCCTTATCTAACACTGAATCAAACCCCCGTGTACCCCTTTACGATGGAATATACATAACCCTCATGCTAGGGAATCCCATAATTACAATCTGGTCACCGACTTAGCACAGTCTCCTGCATCCATGTCTGTATTGGAGGTCCTCCAAACCTTTCCATCTCAGTGGAAATCCTTGCTTTCCGCCTTGGGGCAAGTTGACCCAACTGATACTTGACTCATCACCTTTTATCTAGATAGCAGAGAACCACACCTCCCCATCATGGTAGCTTTTCCGATACCAGTTAAGATCCAAAACATCACAGTTCATTGGTGCATCATCGATGAAGGTGCATCTGTATGCATCATGTCCAAAGTAGTATGGAAAACACTCGGATCACTTCATATGGTACCATCTTCCATCACCCTGAGAGCCTGTAACGATCAACCATCATCCCCTGAAGGGCTCTTCCAAAATGTCCCTGTAGAACTTGGGGGAAAAACCATCTTGATTGACATTGAAGTTATCGACTCCCCACTTGATTAAAATGTCTTGTTCAGATGTAGCTACATGTATGCGATGAAGGAGGTAGCCTCTTTTGTGTTTCATACGATGATGTTCCCCCATAATGGGAAAATCATCACTATCGAGCAACTTACACATTACGAGCCTAATCATTCCACCAACAATGATAACATCCTCCCCCTAGTTTGCACTAGCTTGCATGCCTTTTCAGTCATCGACATTAGTCTTGGAGTATTCAAGGACCAATATTGTTGGGGGCATATCATAGAGCACTCCCTCTCCTACACCCTTCAACACAAGTGTGTGTAGTGTCTTCTAATGGAACATATATCAGAGACAATACCCCTCTCATAGAGTCCCCTCCCCACATCAAAATTCCACCAGTCGAAGAACTATTACCTCAGAAGTTCCCCGAAAACCCCATTGCACCACTTGTCCTGGATTTACCCCCCCTCCAAGGGAAAATCTTGGTTTGGGAGATATTCCCCCAAGCCATTATCCAAATCCCCTTTTTCTACCCCCCACTTGGAGTCCAAGCATTCCAGGTAGCTTCTACTCTTACCCTTCGGAACATGGTTCTTGCCATCCCTGTATGGTATCTCTATCCACCCGCTATGGTTACTACACCATCTCTCCCTCCTCAGAAAAAGGGATTACCGATGCAGATCCCAGTACATGCCCCTACCACACCGCCCCCACTCCCAACTAGTGGCAACACCACCACCACTGGGGGAAGATGAAGGAAGAACGAGCCCATCACTCTGCTCCCTCCCCGAGCTCAACCTCCTTGCGCACTATGTGAAAGAGAAGGACACCCCACTAATAGATGTCCTAATCTTCCCAAGTTACACAATCTTATCTAGCTCCCTAAAGAAACCACATTGCTTTCTACTCCAACAAGTACATCCATTGCTACTACGGAGTCCTCCACCACACGCAAGAAAGGGGTACAAAATAGTTTCTCTTGTGCCATATGCTTAGAATATGGACATTACACCCAACATTAGCCATAGTAAACCATACATCTCAGCCTGAGACCTCTCAGGCACTCCCTACTGAGGCTCACATTACTGACAGTCATTATATTTTGACGTCATTCCCCGAGTGAATGAGGTACCATCGACAGTATCATGAAATTTGGTTAATGTTAAGTGAACCATCACACCCCGTACACGATATCTCTTCTACATCCTCGCCCCTTGAGGAAAATACCACTTACCCATTGACAATTCCCCCTACCACCTCTGAGGATCCCCTGTATTCTTGCGTTTTCCATTGCGCCAAAGATATATTGGAGGAACTAACTACCCCTGATTTCCCTTGGAATGCGCTCCATCATCGAGCACTTTTTCTCTCATAAGATCTCTTTCACCCACCTGATCAATATCCCCAAGCTCCCGTAATCTTCCAAATCACCTCACAAAACTCTCGCCAGATCACCAATAGTGTCAGTGCAAATGAGGTGTCATTGTGGGCCCACCATCCATATATAGGCCCTTTTTCCCAACTTACACATTGTGTTACAGGAGCCCAGAGCTTTCATTTTCTGATCCATTCTCAGCCACGAGATCTTGATCCAGCCATCTACACATTCACATTCCCCAGGTTATCATCTTCACCTTTCCCCAAAGGAGCATTTTTCTCATGCCACGTTCAGGTACGCATGCTCACTTTCAGTTTTATCAAATAATTGTTATATGTTCTTTATCATTAGATATTGTTCACGTTAGGTATTTGGTTTTCATGTATGTAGGTACTTGTTCAACAAGATAAAAACCCCTTCAGGTATATGTACAACACTGGCATGAAGTTACTCCCTCTGTTACTAATTGCATATCCTAGTCACACCCTCTGACATTTACCTTCAGGGTCCCTACATTCAACTCTGCAGTATCTTTACCTCTGCCATATTTTTGTACTGTCATCTGAAAGCACTCTCCCCCACATGAGTTGTCCCATTCTTAGTTCCCCTTAGCAACTTGACACTCATGATGATTTCACCCCCCTAGGTTTTGGAGTCCCGATAGTATTTTGCATTTCTGAGAATGAACCCCATACTTCTTCTCATCCTATTGCTAACCTTCCCAATGGAATCCAAGGTCATATCATCTTGGTTCTATTGACTGCATCTCTGCAGTTTCATTATCCCTCCATCTCATCCACCATCATTTTTCCCATCTGCAGATTGTCCTCCATCCACTTACCTAATACAGAAACCCACCCATGGGGCCCCCACCCTCCACTAGTTATCTTTCACAAACTTGTTCCCTAAACAGGCCAATCCATCTTACACTCGGGCACCCGTTTCTGTATCTATATATTCAACCCAACTTATCCTTTATTTCTTTGGTAATTGTATAAAGCCTTTATTTCCAACATATACATATCTTTTTTGTCGTCATCCTTGATGACCTTCTTTTACCTGGAAAAGAAACCCATGTCGCCCTTGGTTGGGGAATCCACCCTTTTTTTTTCATACCTACATTGTTAAAAAACCTCGAGTAGCCCAAGTCCCTGTACCCACAATCTCTGAGTTTTCCCATTTTGCTAGCCTCTGGCACAATTTAACCCCATATCTATTTTTCCCCCTAACACTAGATCCAGTTTTATGGTTGTTGTCGATCATCCCTCAACACCCCAACCAAGGGAAGTATTGAGTCCCACAACATCTTGACTTTGTTCATATTACTTGTCAGTATTTGATACCATCTCTTACTCATTAGATTTCAAGAAGACCTTAGCTTCTTGGTGTCGCGTCTCCCTTCATGTCAACATCAACACAATTTCCATAAGGGAGACAATATCTTGACTCTAATTACCTTTTCAATGAGGATTCTTGGGAGGCATGGAGAGAATCATCATTGCTTTGTGATTTTGTTGACCCCCATAACATTTGACTTCAACAAACTCTCATGTTAAGGTTGGTCTTACTATGCGACCATTGCAGTTGTTTCATACCAACCAAAGACCTTTGAAAATGATAGGACATCAATGCCTAAAAGTCATCGACAATTCTTACAGTCATCGATTACTCGCTTTAGAGCTAGTTCACTAGTCAGAACTGTCATCTGTCATTATCAACCGACCCCTAAGGGCATTGCAGTTATCTACATCAACATCCATCATCAGTTATAGTCCCACATTTTGGTTTCCTAACATGAGCATGGGGCATGCCTGCCTCTTTTGTACACATATTTTATTTTTTACTAGAGAAAGGTTTGGGTCCACGGTTTTCCCTCTCCCTCCAGCAGATCTCTCTTGTAGTTCATTTCTTCACTCTTCCTTACAATGGCACTCTCAGCAAAATAAACATTGATGTATTTTGACTATACATATTCTCCTAACCTCACACATCAGGGGGCATCTGTTATCACTGAAAAATCGTCCACAACATTGCACACAATGGTTGAAGAAAGAAATAAATTCCAACAACAATTAGTCCACCTACAACACCAAAATCCATCAAAAGGCACAAAAAATATATACTTGGCTCAAAAATCAAAGTGCACAAATTCACCAAAGGAAGCGCATGCACAATGCGCAGGCTGACACATCCCTCAGTGCACACTATGTGCAATATGCACGACTATCTACGAGAAAATCTGTGCACTTCCATGAACGAAACATTTATGAATATTTTCGGCCTCTCAACCACTTCTAGTCTGACCCCCAACATGATTTGACACTCAGATCTAAGCGAAATCTAGCTTGGAGGTTGGTCAAGGGCTAGGAAGTGCATTAAAAGGCCCCTTGTTCACATAATGAACCAGTTATATATTGCCATGAATGGATGCTATAAATATGTGCCATGGGTGTGCTAGACAAATAATAACTTCAGGGTATTGTTATGCTGCAAGAATTGTTCTTTGATAATCCTCTTTTCTCTTTGAATCATTCAAGAACCATTGCAAGGGCCATTCCACTCACCTCTTGAGAGGATTGGCACTGTATTTCTTCATCACTTGTCATTTTCCATTGTATGAAGAGAAGAGCTCTCTATTAGGGAACTCAAGAGCCCTCCCAAGGAGGAAGAGGGGACTTATAAGTCCCTTCCTTTCTCTATGGTTTTTAGCCTATAAATATATTGGTCCATTGGAGCTATATATTGGTCTTTTTTTTCTTTTCATGGTTCTAGTTCTTCAAGATTCTTTGATATTTATTTCTTAGTAGTTTTTAGTTTTATTTATTTTGTTTCATGTGTATTTGGTTATCTAATCAACTCAAAAAATTCTGTCTTGTTTATCTGACTTAACTAAGAATGCAAATGTTGTGTTTTTGCTCACCCATGTGACAAAATCAGCACAACAATCTGATTTGAAGAAAATGGCGATGTCACCCAAATATATAACCATAAATTTGTCTTTCTCCCCAATGAAGGCTATGTCCATGGCCCTTTGAAAGGTGTCCCCTACGTTCATCAACCCGAACAACATTTTGTCGTACATGAATGTCCCCAATGGGGTAGTGAATGTTGTTTTTTCCTTGTCCTCTTCAGAAACTTCTATCTGGTTATAACTAGAGTATCCATCCAACAAAGAAATCATGTGGGCACCTAGTACCCGTTGAAAAATATGGTCCATATTGGGCAGGGGATAGTTTTCCTTTAGAGAACTCTTGTTGAGATTTTGGAAATCAACACACAAGCGTATTTCCCCACTCTTTTTCCTCATGTGCACCAAGTTGGCCACCCAATCCGAGTACCTCAAAGGCACAATAATTATGGCATTAAGCATTCGTTTCATCTATTTTTCAATTATGGACACCAACATGGGATTAAATTTCCTAATATTCTTCTTGAATGGCTTAGAACCATCCTTCAAAGGGATATTGTGATGGATTATGCCAGTGTCAAATGTCTTCAAATCCTCATACAACCATGCAAAAATATCAGGGAAATTTTTCATGAGGATGACATACCTGTTTTTTTGTTCTGGAGGTAGTGCTTTGGACAATTTGACTATTTTGGGATTTTCAGCAGTCCCAATATTGTAGTCCATTACTTTTCTTGATTTTTGATGGAAACTTCTCTAGAGACATCATAACTATCAAATAACCATTCCGGTGGCACTAGACCCCTAGGGATTTGTTTTTTTTTTTAATTCCACAATGTTGTGGCAACCACTTTGTTCAACAGATGAGATGTTTTTTGATTCATCATATTCACCCTCTTGATCTATTGAGATACTAGAGAATTCTTCAATGGTTTGCAAAATTATTTGTAGCTCCAAGTCATCATTGAAGGCTTGCCAGTGCTTTACATTGTCTGGTATGGTTTTCCTATGTCTGACTTCCACTTGATACTTAATATTTGTACCAATGGGAGGTCTGAAGGTACTGGCAACCATGGACAAAAAATATTCCTTCTAATCTGCCTCTCTAGGAATGAAGGAAATGTTAAATGCCAAAACAAAATTTTCAACCAGGTCCCACACCTCGTTCCTATATTGTTTGAGCCTCTGTTGCTTAGCTTGATAGATTTTTTTGACTGGATTGATAATGAACTCAGAATCACCAAAAACTTCCAAACTTTCAATGGACATGTCTTTGGCAGCTCTCAATCCCAACACTAGAGCTTCATACTCAACTATATTGTTAGAAATCTCAAATTCTAGCTTATAAGAGAGTCTCATTACTTCTTGCATAGGGTAAATGAGGACTATACCATCCCCGAAACCTTCTTTTGATGAAGATCCATCAAAATGAATCTTCCATACTTTGTTATGATGATTTTATGTCAGTTATGGATTTTTGCATTTTCTGACTGTTATTTATGGTTCATCATCATGTAGATGGAAAACAAATGACCCATTCTCATACTCAACATCATAAAATGGGTGGTTTCTTGGATTTTTATGGTCACTGATGATATATTCCAATATGACCTCCTTGTATAGCCTCCTTTGTTCTCCTCCGAAAAAAGGGATGGTAGAATTTGTGAGGTCCATTTGTAATGATCCTCCAACCTTATTGGCCCACATCCTAGACAAAAGCATGCCAAATTTGGGGGGGATTTTAGCCACAACGATGTCCATCACTACACTCTTCATGGGTAATTGTGCCAAAGAAACCACCAGATCCTTTATTAATCCAAAACATTTGAATTTTTTAGAGTCCAAGGAGTAAAGTTCTTGGTAGGTATTGGTGATCTCCAGACCTAGTTCCTCCATAACAACCTTAGGCATGACATTGTGTGAGGCCCATGAGTCCATGAGACAGTTATGTAGGATCTTGTCATGGACATTTAAATATATGTAGAAAGGTGGAGAAGTATTGGAGCCATCCTCAATGTGTGGGCCCATAGTAATGGCCGGGTTTTCATCCTGTAGACTAATTACATCAGAAGTTACAACAGAAGTAGGTGGTTGCAGAACCTTCATAATGGATTTTTTGAAAGGCTCATTTTTCAAAAATTCTAACAAAGGTACATGGATCTTGATCTTTCTCAACTCATGCTCTAGGATGAAATATTCTTGTGGCCTATCAACTTCCTTTACTTTAGGGACAATAGGTTTAGATGGGGGAGGCTAGTGAGCTTTAGTCAATGTACCCTTGCTTGGGTTTTTCTTAGGAGGAACCTCTAGTTTTTTGTTTTGATCGGATGTGGTGGCTTTGGGAGCCCCTTTTATAGGCCTCAAATCATACTTCTTATGGGGCTGGCATTGAATAACTTCCTATTCCCCTATCTCAATATCAAACTAATTTGATAGTTGTGCTACCTCATAATATTGCTGTGTTAAGTGACTGATATAAAAATTTGTTTCATTGAAAAGTACAACATAATCATCCACAACATCACTATCTAAATCCATTTCCTCAATATGATTGTTTTGGAAAGGAGGTACCACTATTTGATCATCAACATTGTTCCTCTCTCTTTGCATTATCTGAGGTACATCATTCGACCTCCTAAACTGGTTTGGATTTATGTTTCCATCCCCTTGAAAAGCTTTGTTTGGTTGCTTAGATTTTGATTTCAGCTTAGCTATTTCATATGTCAAATCCTTCAAAGTTTTGGTCATTTTATCAATTTTAGGATCATACATGGCTGGGTTAGAGGGGTAGGGGAATCCTCCCTCTGTTTCTTCTTATCTTTATCAGATCTAGTCTTTAACTTGTCTAATGCTAGGATGTTGGAATCAACCTTAATGGTTGCTTCTTGCATGGACAATAAGGTGGTGGATATTCTCTCCCTCAATAGAAGGGAGAATTATGCATCAAATGCATTGGCATAAGTGATATTGGCATAGGATTCAGTTGGTTTGATCTCATATGTGATTCTACCATACATCTTATTGAATCTCTTGGTGAAGTATGAAATAGACTCACCATTCTTTCTCTTAAGGGCCCCAAATTTAGTGATGTAATATAGATAATATCTTCTATCTCCCCATTTATTTATGAAATATTCATCTAGCGCATCAATATTTGTAATGGAGGTTGGAGGGAGATCCTGAAACCATTTCCTTACCTCCCCATCCATGCTCTGTACATACAACCTCATCCACACATATGCATAGTCAATGTTGAAATTGTCTTCAAAGTTGTAGAAGAATACCAGAAGTTCCTCAACTATGACACCCCCTTCCCCATAATATCTTGGAAAATAATTCATATAATTTGTGGCTGGGAGTGCATGTAAGCCTACATGAAAGACAAGGGGTGCATATCTGGAAGCAATTATGGCATCCATACTGTTAACATCCATTGCTTGGGAAATAGGAATCTTAGGATTGATTGGAGATACAAGGGTGGATGCTGGACTGGATGATGAATTAGAGTTAGGGGATAAAGGTATATGAGATTCCTTGGAAATGTGATTCTTAGGGCTAGCAAATTCAGACTGCTTGTGATAGTGGAGAAAGGTGGACTATTTAGGTGTATCTTTACCCTTGACTGATGAGGTATATTTATGAGCTAAGGTGGATTTTCTTAGTTGTCTTTCTGGATAAGAGAATACTGTGTCCTTATTAGGGTTAGGATGAGGCTTGGTGGCTTTGATGTGCTCATATTTGGATCTCTTGAGTCCTTTTTTGGGAGCCAGTATTTCTTTTGTGAATTTTACTCAGTGAAGTTGCTAGGTGAAAGGTGACAGTTTGAATTTGTCTAATATTTGTTCACCATCAAAGTTAAGATCTAATTTTTTTTGTTCTTCGAGGGAAATATATTTCGTTACTCCATTCCCCGTAAATGACACCAAAATGTGTTGGTCCTAAAGTCTACGTTTGACTGCTAAAGGGTAGAGCTAGACCACCTCAAGTTTGGAATGGTTGGTTTTTTTATTATTTTGATTTTTTTTGTCAGTTGGAGGGTTGTTTTACCAAGACAAAAACATGGTTGGGTTGGAAAAGTGATGTGGAGGAGGTTCCTCCTTGGATGATGGCACACAAATGATAGACAAGTAATATAATAGAGGTAAAAAGAAGGGAAAACAACAAACAAATCAATGAATTCACTGCTGCAAGAAGTTCAAGTATCCAAATAGTATTTCAAGGCATTAAACAAGTATAAAAACACAATTACTCCCACAGGTTGTAATAAAAACAAACTTTCACCAAAACATTAGCTGTTTTGCAGGTTGAATATCAACAAAGATGAGTTATACAATAGATGAAAGTAAATGAAATGTACTTTGCACAAATCAAAAATTTCATTCAAGATAAGAGAAAAACACATATAGTTTTGGACAAAAACACATTGTCATCAAGATTATATTCACCAGTGTAACACCCCGTTTCCCTCAGTTTGTAAAAATAACTGGACTGGCCAAGAACTGTGGCAAACTCATAAATGTGAATATGTGATGTGAATGGACCTTGTGGAAAAGGTCGATGAATGTGAACAATATTATGAATTAATATTGCAGGACTGCTGAGAGGGGATATGCTGAAAAAGAGACCACGATGGCTACAGAAAGGCGGTGGAAGGCACCTGGAAAGGTGGTGTTAACTTCCACCGAAAATCAATACCATATTTGGACTCCACTGGCCCGGAGAACCAAAAGTGGCTCGCTGACCCCGAATTAAATGTCTCGCAGGCTGGTAGGTAGATGGCTCCTCGGGAATTAATGAGGGATGGGGAGGTGAACTGCCCATCCATAGAGCCGTCAGGCCTGACCAACATGAGGGAAATCGTGCCACACGTAACCTCGCAAGAGGATAAGGCATGGGGGAGAAGTGATTGGGGGGACGATGCGAGGGGGAGAAAAAGAGAACTCTGGCGATATGAAGAGTGGGTGATAGCAGAGAGGAAGGAGAGTAACCTTCGCTCCTGGTCACTGGAAAACAGAGACACAATCTCACAACATCGTGGTCTCAGCTCGGGGGTGGCTAGTGGTAAATTCACTGGGAGTTGCTAAGCCTACGGTTGGGTGGAAACGAGCACCCCTCTCAGTAGTTGCATAACCCCTGGTGTTACTTTATGATAAGTGTTTTGCCTTTGTTATCTTGAAATATATGTATTCTGACAATTGTGCTCATAAGCTATGAAATTGTGAATAATTTTAGTATAAGAATGTCTGTATGATGTTTTGATCAGTACTGGTAGTTGTATGTTTATAATGGGAAGACTACGTGTCGCTTATGTTCTCTTAAATTGTTATTTATATGCATACTTATCTAATTCATACTTCATGCCTGGTTCTTGAGAGAGAGATACCCTTATCTGCCTCAGATAGTACCCTGGGTAAACCTCCACATAGAGATACCCTTCTTGAAAAAAAGACATCAAGAACCTGGAAGGATGACGTGAAGGTGCAAGGCCTTAAGAAATCCCTGATAAGTATCGAATCGACAGACGAGATTCCATCGGGAGATCTGTGGTCACTCACGACCGTCAGATAAGAAGAAGAAGATGGAAAGATAAGTACCTTAACCTTGATAGGTGTTGATCGACGAAAGAGATCCCGTCGGGAAATCTGTGTTCACTCATGACAGTTAGATTTGGCAGGAGAAAGTAGGATGTTAAATTCCTTACCACCTTGTCTTGTTGTGTCTTCGTGTGTAGCGAAGAGATCAGGATCGTAGATCCCCAAGGTCCATGAGAACATCTGGGCTGTTGATTTTTCCCCGTTCAGGAAGTCGTGGGAGAATGCACAAGTTAGGAACCTGTCTGAGCCGTCAGATCTCGGCTGGAAAACCCGATAGCCATTGGATCTGTCAGGATATACCCGAGGGTTAAACCCCCAATGAATAAGGGTGAAAGCCCCGAAATAAATCTGGAACCTACGATTAAAGGAAGCCACGTGTTGTGAGATTTCCCATTTCGGGAAATCGGGAGTTCTGGTGATGCGAGATCAGGATGTTCCATGGTGGAAACCCTGAAGCAGTTGTAGACCGACCGATTTTGGGAGGCTACGTGTCGAGAGATTACCCATTTCGGGAAATCAGGGATTGAGGATTCGGGAGTTCCGTTGACAAGAGGTTAGGCTCTCGCCTTGATAAATCCCTACGGAAGAGAGACCGTGGTCATATGGGAAGAGGTCATATTGACCAAGGCATAACCCAAGGGGCTAATCACCAATTTAGGTCTGTTTCGCACTTCGACATTTTGGCACTCGGGATACCAAAGGGCATGTTCCCTTGTGCTCTCAAACCCTGAAATCCAGACTTATAAATATCGAGATGTTAGCATGTGGTTAAGTCCTGATGAACAGACGAGATTCTTTCAGAGGATCTCAGGGTCTATAATGACCGTCAGATGTGAGGAAGAGATGTCAACTTTAAGCTAGGGCGCGAATGCGCCTCAGGGTAAGTGGGGAGCAGATCTGGACGACCAAAGTCCACCCACCCAGATCTACGGTTGAGGCTTCATTCCAGAGCCCCCTTGTTGTTCTGCCTTTAGCGGTGAGGGGGGGGGGTCTGGAATCGAATGTGCAACTCTGGAACGGTCAGGATTTATTCACCTTGATCAACGACATTCAGGTGAATTCCG
>SNQJ01S0078967.1:63704-78229 GCA_010110895.2 Picea sitchensis | reverse complement strand
ATAATTGTGATGACATGTGATATTCAAATCAAAACCTTTTATATATGGTAAACCATTTGAACCTCATAATAAGTTTAAATGAAATAAACCTGAATATTTTTTTTTTTAGACTACATCATGTTATTAGAACTTCAACCAAGATGACCTATTTAAAACAAGATGCTATATGTTTTGATTAGAAATATAGCAAAAACAACCCTTTTATGACTTATAATCTCTGCATGTAACTCATTGAAATGCATGTAGCATAAGATATATTTGGAGTTTTATGAACATAACTTTTTCCATTTCTTGTTCAATCAAATTGATAGTAGGACTCATAGTGAAATTGAAAAGCAAGGCATTATAATTTCATAATGTAATTGAAACCGTATCAATAGACCGGTGTTGTTCAATCCTGGGGAATATTTTAAAATAAACTTCGTTTCTTTCTCCCTAGGGGGTCCCGCCTATAGTTATATGTATTATATCATAATAATATAAAATTTTAATTGCCTTCCAACTACTTGCAAGATGGTGGATAATTTGTGAGATTGTGAGTCAATAGTGTGTTGAATCTTACAACCCAATGTGTATCACTATCGTCAGGTGCACCATGGGTAGGGTAAATAAAAAAAATTACCAAATATATTTCCATGTTTATAATTCATCTCGTGCTTATAAAATATCAAGAAAGAACCATTGCTAACTCTCCTTGCAAAGACACCCTACTTTTGGTTCTCTACAACGAGTTGCAAAGCTCCACTGGTAGATTCCACACATTTCCAAATTTTGGAAATTACCATGAATTTTCATTTTATCTCAATGGTGCAACCATTCATCCTTGGGACATAAGAGGATAGATAAATTATTGATTACCTTCCTATTTTCATTTTCATCTAATTAAAATTTGAATTTATCTTGAGATTTGGCCATTTTTTCAAAAAATATTTATAATTAGGTGTGATGCACCTAGACGCTTCGACTCACCTTGAATTAGTGTGTCCTGTGAAAAAATCACAGTAAGCATTGCCACCGGTGCATATAATCTAAAAGTACACATTGGTTCCATTAAAGGAATATCGCTGCGATAAATTTAAAAAACAAAGCAGTGCACCTTTTGTGACGCCCCTCACCGGTGCATTTTTTGTGATTCCCCGCGCCCGGTGCATTATAAAGGACAAAGATTGATAAAAAACATTCCAGTTATCTTGGAAGAATGGAAAACCTATGCATTCCATTTAATTAATCACACCTCTATGTTTATGACACATAAAATTAACATAGCGTGGAACCATTTTAACCAAATGCACTCATGTTATTAAAAGAACCGCACCCGGATAGAAATTGAATGACTTGGGATAGTGGGGCATCCCATAGGAAAATGGGGTGTCTCATAGGAAAATTATTTTCCAGTGCCCTATTATTCACAATGCATTGCTAAAAAAAATGCTGGTGCTCTAATAACATGGTAGCACCGGTGTGTTAATAGTATCACATCACACCACGCAAGCTGCAATAAAAAAGTTTAACCTAGTTGTGCCCATAGGTTTAGAAAATGCATTGATGCATAATATATAACATTATGCACTGGTGATATTAAAGTAAAAGAACCACGATACGTTTTAAAAAATAAACATAGCGGTGCATCTTTTGTGAGGCCCTGTCGTTGGTGAGATATAAAAGATAATGCACCACTAAAGAACTTCTCGATGCTTTCAGTTTAACAAAGTGCATTGGTAAGTTTGCGCACCATAAATTTTAGTGTAGAGGAACATCCTCATTAACCAAATGCACTGGTGTTGTTAAGATAACTACACTAGGAAAAATATTGAATGACTTGGAATGACGGGGCATCCTATTGCACCCCCCATTATCAATTCTCTACACAACCCAAAAAACTGCAAAACAAAATTTTGGTTCTCCAATAACATAGGTAGCATCGATGTTTTCATATTAACACATCACATTGCTTAATATAAAATAAAACAATGTAACCTAATAATTCCTTTAGGTACAACAAATGCATTGGTGCTATAAAGAGCTCAACACCAGGCTGAATATTTCACAATTTAACAACACGATGCTTCTTATGGGACACACCAGTAAAATATGTGGCATTGTGACAAGAAATGTGGTTTATTGGTGCATGACATAACAAAACCGGACTGTGGTGTTATTTTTCTGATATAGAGCACCGTTTTTGACGCATAATTATTGTTTTAGACACATCAATTAATTTTCTACATTTTCTTCCAAATAAAAATTAATTTTATTTTTTTTAAATATGAGTTATTTATATATGTGTGTGTTTTATAATTTCAATTCATTTTATCTATATATGTGCCTAAAAATATTTCTACGTGAATCATACATGATGATGATGAGAGGAGGAGGAGCAACAACAACTGGTTTAAATGTACACATGTGTACATGAGTGGGAGGCTAGAGAGAAGGAGAGGGAGTTATATCCTCATCCTATTTCATAGAAGAGATGTTCCCTTTTGATGAATGTTGGCCTCCTCAAGTTTTATGATGAGGGTACATCCCTCAAGGGGAGCTCTTAGTTGTTACAGTAGCTGATCCATTATTGGGATCATGGTCGACAGGAATTCAGGGTCGGTCCCGACCTGTGGTATCAACCCACGGAAGAGGATGTTTGTTTCATCACTGTGTTATATTGGACGGGGGAGGATTGGGCCCAATTCCTTGATATAACTCTTGGTGTTGCAAGAGATACCTAGATGGAATATGTGCAGAGATATATCAGTCTGATTGTTCTTTCCCCTTCAAGATTCCAGGTTCCTACTAGTCAAATGTGAATGAATTCATTTCATAGAGAGGATGTTAGGTTCTCATGTTTTCTTATCATGAAACTGACACACTCGATATCTGATGGACAATGCATCAATTTCCCTTTGATGTATTATGTAAATATTCTAGTGCAAAGGATCTGATTGATTAGGTGGTAGCAGATGTTTTTGAGACAATTGTTTTTTGCATTGGCTCATTGTCACATTGTTTTAATTGGGAGGAGATTCTTCCCATTCACGTCAGAGTTATTTACATTATTTTTTGAGAGGGTTCATGCCACTCGACCAGAAGTACCCTTCTTCGCTTCTAGGCCTAAGTTTTATGTACATATGCACATGTGGGGGAAGTTGTTTCCCAAGAAGGGATAGTTGGAGTTGTCGTGTACTCCGGTAGGTAGGGATGTATGTGATTTGTTAGCTAGAGAGTAAAATCCTATCATCGATATTGTACAATAACCATATGTGGGGCTGGGTTGGGGAGTGTTAGCATATTTAGGAACTTAGTATTTAGTTAATATTAAATTGGTCTAATGTGTCTTTGGGTAAAAGTGTGTTTCTTTAGTATGTATTATTATGCATTTGTAGTTACGTAATCTAAAATTCACGATATGTTCCCTACATATAGTGATTAAATGATTCATATTCTCCTTCATCTTAATAGCTAAATTGATCCATGGATTAACACATGATTGGTACAAGATCTCTATTTAAAGAGCATGGAGGGTCGTTTTCCAAATATTGATTGCGAGAAACTCTCTTGTAAATATCTATGTAATAGTTTTCTTTTGCATTAATTAATTTCTCCAAGTGGCCACATTGGTTGGGGTTGTGCATGTTTCCCCACAGGGGTTTTACCATGTAAAAAAAATGGAGTGTTGATCTTTGATCTGATTGTATGAGTGGTTACTGAAGGTGTTCATCCTTTGTTGGAATACCCGTGTTGTTGAACATGGGATCAAGATCGTGAATTCATGTTCTTGCATCTCTTGTTTCTTCCATTTATGTATATTTTTGGGTTGAGAGGAATTTTCCATTGTGTTCGAAGTGTTTCTTTCATCTAAAATCACTTTTCTTTTCACTCTAAACATTTTCCGTTTTTCCAATATATGACTATTTTAGTCAAATCCGAAGGTATAAATCCTAAATACGACATTTTAAAATTTTACAAAGACATTGTTTCAGTTTTATTTTGGTTTTTATTTTTGGGTTGCTACTATTTTCGATATGTTTATGCTCTTTTCCATGCGCTTTGTGTGATCTCAGAAAATCAGAAACATAGTATAAAGGTTTTTCTTGTTTGTGTATTCTCTTTTCCATGTGCTTTGTGTGATCTCGGTAAACTAGAAACAAAGGGGAAATTTGTGTTTTGCAGGAAAGCTAACTGAGATCTAACCCTTATCGCTGCGAAGAAGTGAAATTATTTTCTTCTGTGAAAATAATTTTTTATGAGCACGCTTTCCAAGGTCATCTTCCATAAGAACAAAAAAAACACCCCCAATCATCCTTCCTAAGACTATAATGTGTTTTTCACTAGCTCACCTAGTTGAAAGTTTCTTTATTAAGTAAGAGGTTTTGAATTCAAGTCTCTTTTTTGTTACTTTCTTTTTGAAAAGGTTCATGCATCCATTGTAATGCATATTTCACTTAAATTATAAAAGTGAATCACTATGAGTAGATTTAATACTTTATTTTAAGTTATTTATTGTGCATGCAACTTTCATTTATAAATTAAATTCATTGTAAAAGTAATCCCTGCTTATTCTATAAAAGTGGGTCACTTCATAAGCAACCTATTTGTAAAAGTGAGGTTATTAGAAGGAGGGGTATCACCACATCACCAACTCTACTTTCCACATATCTCTTTGATTACCGTTTTATCCTTTTTCAAAATGGCATAACTTTCAGATCCGAAGTCCATTTTCAGTGCCGTTTTTTTTTAAATGGCCAATTTTTTAAAGATCTTTCCATATAGAAATTGGTTTCAATTTTTAAATCCATATTATATGAATATTTAATATAATTTCTCTGAGTGATATTTTTTTTACCAGTACCAACTACTTCTCATGGAAGTCCGATACAAAAGATGTATTAACAAGTAAAGGATTGTACCAGATTAGATTGGGAAAAGAAAAGGAACCCATTGATGATGACAATCAATTCAAATGGGCTAATAATAATGATGAAGTGACAGAGGAGAATCATCACCAAAGTGCAAGTGGAGTACATATCAGGGCCCTAACATGCATTTTGATGTGATTTTTGAATTTTAAAGATGGCAGATCATGAATATATATTGAAAAGATTGTAATTAAAGAACATCTTAAATGTTTAGGAGCTGAACCATCGCATGAGATCGATGGGGAGTGTATTTTCCTTTAATGTAGTAGCTTGCAGTATAGATATGAAGTGTTCTCTCTTATCTTTCTGTACCGATCATTTATTGTAATAAATCCTTAGTAGTTGAAAGATTTTAATTTGATAGGATAGCACTGAGGTAGTTGGAGGGAAAAGCTCTATGATCTCTTTTGTATAAATAAATGTATTGTTGCCCAAATGAANGTTCATGCATCCATTGTAATGCATATTTCACTTAAATTATAAAAGTGAATCACTATGAGTAGATTTAATACTTTATTTTAAGTTATTTATTGTGCATGCAACTTTCATTTATAAATTAAATTCATTGTAAAAGTAATCCCTGCTTATTCTATAAAAGTGGGTCACTTCATAAGCAACCTATTTGTAAAAGTGAGGTTATTAGAAGGAGGGGTATCACCACATCACCAACTCTACTTTCCACATATCTCTTTGATTACCGTTTTATCCTTTTTCAAAATGGCATAACTTTCAGATCCGAAGTCCATTTTCAGTGCCGTTTTTTTTTAAATGGCCAATTTTTTAAAGATCTTTCCATATAGAAATTGGTTTCAATTTTTAAATCCATATTATATGAATATTTAATATAATTTCTCTGAGTGATATTTTTTTTACCAGTACCAACTACTTCTCATGGAAGTCCGATACAAAAGATGTATTAACAAGTAAAGGATTGTACCAGATTAGATTGGGAAAAGAAAAGGAACCCATTGATGATGACAATCAATTCAAATGGGCTAATAATAATGATGAAGTGACAGAGGAGAATCATCACCAAAGTGCAAGTGGAGTACATATCAGGGCCCTAACATGCATTTTGATGTGATTTTTGAATTTTAAAGATGGCAGATCATGAATATATATTGAAAAGATTGTAATTAAAGAACATCTTAAATGTTTAGGAGCTGAACCATCGCATGAGATCGATGGGGAGTGTATTTTCCTTTAATGTAGTAGCTTGCAGTATAGATATGAAGTGTTCTCTCTTATCTTTCTGTACCGATCATTTATTGTAATAAATCCTTAGTAGTTGAAAGATTTTAATTTGATAGGATAGCACTGAGGTAGTTGGAGGGAAAAGCTCTATGATCTCTTTTGTATAAATAAATGTATTGTTGCCCAAATGAAACTGCTGAAGATTATTGTAGCTAAAGGTTATTGTTGTTGAGATTTGTTGTTGTTGTTGCTGAGAGTTGTTGAAGAGAACTGTATGATCCCATGTACATTTCATTTGAATTAATATAATGAAGAAGCATTGATCCACATGTCTGGTGTTACTAATATTGTGTCTCCCTGAATGAATGAATGGTAGGTTTTCTATTGAATTGAATTTCTCTGTTATTACTTGTTCTTATGTTAAGAATGCATTACATGGTTGAATGTATGAATCTATGAGATATTACATAATTTTCAATTGTTTCTCTTCTACGAGCCTGTGAAAGGAGTGCATAGTGTCTGCAAGGCGTGTGTTGACATAGTCTGTTTTGACTCAAAAGCTCAGAAGAGATAATGTGGAACTTTTGTTTGCAAGGAGTTCATAAGTGTCTACAAGGTGTACGTTGACATAGTATTTTTGACTTAGAATGCCAAGAGGGATAGCTTGAATGTGTGCGTAGGTAGAAACACACTAAGAGTCATATTGTTCAGGAGGAACAATTGAGCTATGAAGACCTATTGCAAGGTGTGCATAGAGTCAAAATTCGACTAAGTGTCGAAGAAACGATCTGAGGAGTTAGAGTCTTTGGGGAAGAGAAATTTCAGAAGAGGTAGTGAGTGAGAATTATTCAATAGGGAGGAGCCCTTTAATATTTCCCCAAATTAACGAGCAAGATCCATTCAGAGGAAGTAGGATCATTCCAGACCGTCAGATCTGGGAGAGTTGAATGAAAGTTAGCCTTGGAGTCCTTAGGCACTCCGAGTATTCGTAGGTTTGAAAGAATTTTGAGAGAGGGATCGTCGAAGCCCCAGAGCTGCGAAGTGAATCTTAACCATCGGTATCAAGGAGGATATGTGGTAACAAATCAGAGAGTCTGGAAGGAAAATCTCCAAAGATTTGTGCGAAGCAAAGAGAAAATTTCATGAAGTCGCGAAGGATGAAAAGGTCTAGACCGTTGGATCCAGGAAGGACATGATGTTGAGATCCGTGTACTCCAGGAGAGGAATACTCCAGAGGAAAATGAGAGTAGTGAAGCCAAAAATCCTGAAGCACGAACTGTCGAGGTAAATTGTGGTCGTCGATCTAAGAGGGACACGTTTTAGTAGATCGTGAAGTCCAGAAGTGCGTACTCTGGAGGAAAGGAAAGGAGGAAGTGGATCCGTTGAAAAGAAGTTGTCTAAATATCAAAAGGTAAGAAATCATCCTAGTTTTCCTTTGTTGTAACACGTGGCATTAGATCTATTACTCTGGTAATAGAACACTCCAGGGAAATTGCTGAGTAAGTTTCTGAGGGTCAAATGTCCCGAAGGTCGTAGTCAACAGGAGTCGTTGATGAGTAGAGGGACACGTGGAGAGTGCATATTTACTCTGGAGAAAAGTCACTTTAGAGGAAAGTGAAAAGTGAAGGCACGAGAAATCCCGAAGGGTCGAGCGATGGAGTTCATTAGAGCCATCCATTGGAATAGGACGCATGGTGGGAGATCTATCACTTAGGAGGATTGATACTCTGGGAGAAAGAATGTGGAGGAGCATTGAATATAATTCATCCAAAGAGGAGTAAAGGATGGATCTCAACCATTGGTCAAGAACAACATGTGGCGCTTGATCTGATGCTCCAAGTACAAAACAATTTGGAAGAAAAAGGTGATGTAACACTGGGAACTCCTGAAACTAGAGTCCCAAAGTAGATCACAGTTGTTGGCTGTCAGAGAAGCACGAAGCCTAGATCTGGTCCGTGTGATTTTGTGGGTCCGAAGTCTGGGGAAAAAGGAATAAGATGCAGTCAAAAGCATTGAAGCCCGAAGCTATGAATAGGGCTGGCCTGAGGTTATAACACATGGTCATATTGAAGAGGGGCCTAGACAAAGGATCTAGTGCTCGCTAGTCGGAAATTTCCAAGAGTGCCAGGAAAAGGGCCCGCAGGTTCCATACGACCTGTGCCTAAGGTGAAATAAGGGCCTGTGTTAAACTGAATTAGGGGTTAGCAAGGTCCCGAGGAGAAAATTCACTACAGAAATGAAAAATCTTCACAATCAAATCAAAGATCCGTTGCAAAACAACAATAGAGAATACAAATGCAGAGTTGATCAACATAGGAGAAAAATTCAATTTGAAGTGGGAGATCATGTTCTAGCACATCTCAGGAAGGAAAGGTTCCCAAGGGGAACATATAACAAATTTAAATTGAATAAGATAGGACCGTGTAATATAGTAAGGAAATTTGATGTCAATGCTTATGAGATAGAGCTACCAGAGGATGTGGGTATATCTCCCATATTCAACATTTCAGACCTGTATCCTTACAAGGAAGATGACACCAGAGATTCATAATATCAGAAAGATATTCACTGGGAGAAGCAGATGCATGTAGAAGAAAAGTTGCATATGGAGAAGATCATAGATCAATGAACTGGCAAGAAGACCAAAAGAAAAAATTATTTTGAATATTTGGTAAAGTGGAAAGGACACCCAAAAGAAGATGCCAGTTGGGTAAATGAAGCAAATATTCAGAAGCATGGAAAGTCAGTGCAGGAGATCATGGATAGGAGGCCATGAATTTTTGTCCAGAGGAGTATGATGCAGGATCATCTTCACCAAAGTGCAAGTGGAGGACAACTCAATTCCCTAGCGCACATTTTGAAGTGATTTTTGAATTTTCAGGATGGCATATCAAGAATATATCTTGAAAAGAATGTAATTAAAGAACATATTAAATGTTTAGGAGCTAAACCATCGCATGAGATTGATGGGGAATGTATTTTCCTTTAATGTAGTAGCTTGCAGTATAGATCTGAAGCGTTCACTCTTATCTATCTGTACCGATCATTTATTGTAATAAATCCTTAGTAGTTGAAAGCTTTTAATTTGATAGGATAACACTAAGGTAGTTGGATGGAAAATTTCTATGAGATATTCTATATAAATAAATGTATTCTTGCCCAAATGAGGCTGCTAAAGATTATTGTAGCCGAAGGTTATTTCTGCTGAGAGTTTTTTTGTTGTCGCAGAGAGCTGCTAAAGAGAATTTTATGAGCCCATGTACATTTCATTTGAATGAATATAATGGAGAAGCGTTGATCCACATGTCTGGTGTTGCTATTACTGTGTCTATCTGAATGAATGAACGGTAGGATTTCTGTTTAATTGCATTTCTCTATTATTAGTTGTTCTTATGTTAAGAATGCATTACATGGTTAAATGTATGAATTTTTGATATATTAGATAAGTTTCAATTGTTTCTCTTCTACGAGCCTATGAAATGAGTGCATAGTGTCTACAAGGTGTGTGTTGACAGAGTTTTTTTTTGACTCAAAAGATCAGAAGAGATAACGTGGAACTTTTGTTTGCAAGGAGTGCATAAGTGTCCACAAGGTGTGCATTGATAGAGTCTATTTTAACTTAGAATCCTAGGAGGGATAGCTTGAACATCTGCATAGGAAGAAACACACTCAAAGTCATATTGTTTAGAAGGAAAAATTGAGCCGTGAAGACTTGTTGCAAGGTGTGCACATAGTCAAAATTTGACTAAGTGTCAAAGAAAGACTATAAGGAGTTAGAGGTTTTAGGGAAGAACAATTTCAGAAGAGGTAGAGAGTCATAAGTATTCAATAGGGAGGATCCCTTTAAGATTTACCCAAATTAACGAGTATTATCCATTCAGAGGAAGCAGGATCATTCCAGACCGTACATCTGGGAGAGTTGCATGAAGGTTAGCCTTGGAGGCCTTTGGCACTCCAAGTATTCAGAGGTTTGAAATTATTTTGAGAGCGAGATCACTGAAGCCTCGGAGCTGTGAAGTGAATCCTAACCATCGATATCAAGGAGGATACATGGCAACAGATCGGAGAATTCGAGAGACAAAGATTTAGAAGATTTGCACGGAGTAAAGAGAAAATTTTGTGAAGTTGCAAAGGATGAAAAGATATAGACCATTGGATCTAGGAAGGACATGCAGTGGAGATCCGTGTGCTCTGGGAGAGGATTAATCCGAAGTATAATGAGAGTAGTGAAGCCAAAACTCCTGAAGCCCAAAATGTCGAAGTAAATCATGGGCATCGATCTGAGAGGGACACGCGTTAGAAAATCATGGAGTCCGAAAGTGCGTACTCTGGGGGAAAGGAAAGGAGGAACTGGATTTGTTGACCAAAAGTTGTCTGAAGCTCCAAAGGTAAGGAATCATCCTAGCCGTCCATTGGAACACATGGCATCAGATGTATTAATTTGGTAATAGAACACTCCGGGGAAATTGTCGAGTAAGTTTCAGAGGGTCAAAAGTCTCGAATTTCGGAGTCAACAAGAGTCGTTGATAAGCAGAGGGACACGTGGAGAGTGGATATTTACTCCGGAGGAAAGTGAAAAGTGAAGGCACGAGAACTCCCGAAGGTCAGAGTGTCGAAGTTCATCAGATTTGTCCATTGGAATAGGATGTGTGGTGGGAGATCTGTCACTTCAGAGGATTGATACTCTGGGAGAAATAACCCGAAGGAGTGTTGACTATAAGTCATCCAAAGGAAAGTAAAGGATAGATCTCAACTGTCGGTCAAGAAGAGAAAGTGGCGCTTCATCTGATGCTCCGGGTACAGAGCACTTCAGAAGAAAAAGGAGATGTAACACTCAGAACTCCCGAAGTAGATCACAACCGTTGGATGTTAGAGAAGCGCGGACTGTAGATCTGGTCTAGGTGATTTCATGGGTCCGGAGTGCAGAAAAAAGGAATAAGTTGCAGTCAAAAGAGTCAAAGCCCAAAGTTGTGAACAAGGTTAGCTTGAGGTTATAGCACGTGGTCATATTGAAGAGGGGGCTAGCGGAAGGAGCTAGCGTCTGCCAGTTGGAAATTGCCAAGAGCCCCAGGAAGAGCGCTCGCTGGTTCCATACGACCTGTGCCTAAGGTGATAAAAGGGCCTGTTTTAAATTGAATTGGGGGCTAGCAGGGTCCCGAGGAGCTAATTCGACTCAACCTCGTGAAGATCCTTGACTGAGAGGTTGTGTAACCCCTAGGAGGGAAGGGGAGTTGCATCATGAAGCATGTGGACTAATCAAAATGTCCATCTCTACCGATTTAAAGTTTCACCTTCAAGGAATGGATGAACCTGATAAATATTTGGAAAATATTGAATATGTGTTTGGTAAACAAAAAATTATTCGATCACACCAGATAGAAAAAAATAATAATAAATTTAATTCCAAATGATTTTCCCTTCATTGAAAACTATTTATCAAAGTTCAAAACAGTTAGAAATTTTTGTAAGAAGTGTAAAATAGATTTGGACAATGAGCGTTGAATATACATTATTTTTTCTAGGATTGGTAGTGCATTTTCAGTGTTATATTTACCTTTTATGCCAATAGGGAAGCTCTAGGGACTTATTATCAAAAACCTACTATTGAGTCCTTTTGTGATGTTTTGATCAGAGATAAATATAAGATTCTGAAACTTGGAGTGATCAACAATACAGGTACCTCCAACAAATCCTTAGCATCCCGACAGAAAGATAAACCCAAAAATCCGAAGAAGAAATATCCTCAGCAAAACAACAAGCAAAACAAGGGTCCCAAAACCTTTTAGTGACCTTCCACTCCTAATGGTGACAATGGAGAAAAATATAAAAATAATAAGATTGACATACATTGCAAATTTTGTGGGAAATATGGTCATGTGGATTCCAAATGTTTTAATAAGATGGAAGCTTTGGAAGCAATGATGAAGAAACACAACATAAATATTGGTTCTTCTTTTTATAACTCTTATTCTCATGGACATGCACTCTTTGTATTTGGTTTCTCCTTCAATTCCAATTCTACTTCTTCTTCTAATGAGTGGTTTATTGATTTTGGAGCATCTTATCATATGGCTAAGGATCAAGCCATATTTTATGCTCTCAATGAATGTAACACTAAGAAATTATTTTTTGGTGATAATATATCTCTTAGTCTTGTAGGGTATAGAACAATTCAGGTAGATAATGGTCATTTCAATGATGTATTATGTGTTCCAAGTCTTTCCTGCAACCTTCTATCACTATATCATATCACTCATTTAGGTGAAAATAAAACCGTAGATTTTTCACCTCACCAAGTTGTAACGATTTAAAATATCCTAAGCATGTCCTTGCAATTGGAATTGTCGATGATATTACCAGGTTGTACATGTTTGACAAATTTGGTTCATCATCATTTCCAATAGTTTTTGTTTCTCATAGCGATTGCTTGAGAAAAATTTCTCATGAGCGGTTTGATCCTCTAAACTATCACTCATTGCAACAAATATGTAATCAATAGATGGTGATTGGTCTTCCTCTTGTTTCATGCGAAGATGGTGCTTGTTCCAGTTTTGTTCTCAACAAACATAATCTAGACAGTTTTGACAAATGTGACTCTTGGCATGCCTCGACCCCTTTGCAACTTCTTCATAATTACTT
Organism: Picea sitchensis; assembly: GCA_010110895.2. Classification (NCBI taxonomy): domain Eukaryota; kingdom Viridiplantae; phylum Streptophyta; class Pinopsida; order Pinales; family Pinaceae; genus Picea; species Picea sitchensis. The sequence goes on along the minus strand of SNQJ01S0078967.1, from coordinate 65,486 downwards.
GTGTGGTCCACTTTATTCTCCTCCTTTTTCTAGGTGCAAGTATTTCTTAACTTCATTGATGGCTTCTGCAAACACTCTTGGTTTTACTTCTTAAAACTTAAGACTAAAGTGTTTGATAATTTTTTGGTCTACGAGGCCCTTGTAGAAAAACAATTTGGACAGCAACTTCAAAGGTTAAGAACATATAATAGAGGTAAATATGTGAACCACAATTTTACAAGTTACTGCCCTACACAAGGCATCCAAATGAAACACATTGTCCCGTATACACCACAACAAAATGGTGTTGTTGAGTGAAATAATCACACATTAAAATAAATGGCTAATTGTATGATCCATTATAAGGGATTGAGTCATAATTATTGGGTGGAAGTCATTAATTGTGAAAATTATATAGTAAATCACACTCCCACTAAGACTCTAAAAATATAACACCAAAATAATCATGGAATAAAATTAAGATATATGTAAGTCACTTCCATGTGTTTGGAAGTGTAGCATGGACTCACATTCCTGATGATAAAAGGAAAAATTTACATCCTAAAGGTGAGAAGTGTATTTTTTTTGGATATTCTAAAAATTTCAAAGGTTATAGACTACTTCAACCTCATTCCAATGAAATTATTATTAGAAGAGATGTTAAATTTGATGAAAATCTCTTGGTCTATGACCCTAATTCGATGTTTGTGTCTTCTTCGGTCTGCAATCCATCTTCGACGTTTGTGACTTGTTTTTTTCCTATTATGGTTTCTTCTTATTCTTGTTCATATGATTGTGAGAATGAAAATACACCTCCTCCTTCTCACCTTTGTCCATACGAGTCCAATGAACATGACCTACAACAACACCACTAGTTCCTATATGAGTCCATTCAACACGAGAAGCAACCGATGATCTTGTTGGTGATCCTTCACATCAACATCGAACTCATTCACAGTTCCAACGAGCCACTTCTCTTTTGGATCAAGTTTTAGAGACTCATGATCTAGAGACAATTGCGAAATATTGTTAAGTACCTAGATAGATATGAAAATATACTTCATAAATAACCCCAAATATCAACATGAATAAACAAAACCATTCACCAAATATTCAACACAAGAATGTAGACAAAACCCTTGAGGTAGGGTAACACCATATATTGATGCTTATGGAAGGCTAACACTCCTCAAGAAATAATTTCTTCTTACAATAACAATATTCTTGACTATGGTTCAATACATACCTTACACTTCTTTATATAACATTCTCTCTCTCTCTCTCTCTCTCTCTCTCTCTCTCTCTCTCTCCTAGGAATATTCTAGTAGGTGGAAGGTTGTAGAAATCCTTCTCACCTTTATTGTGTTCACATTATTACATATACATGGTCATATATCTATTATTAGTCTCATTGGGTACCTACCTAGGTACCCCATATTACCTCCCTAGGTATACTACAAAGCTTCAGGTCATCTAGATTGGGATACAAGAATGAATGAAGAGTATCATTCTTAATAGAAAAATGACACTTGAGATCTTGTACCTCTTCCAAAAGGAAAAAAACTTTTAATATGTAAATGGGTATATAGAACTAAGTATGCATGATATGGAAGTGTTGAAATACAAAAGTCCCAGTTAGTTTCCAAGGGATTATCTCAAGTTGAAGGCATTGACTATAATGAAACCTTTTCCCCCATAGCCAAAATGAATTCCATCTTCCTTATTATTTCCCTTGATGCCTCACATAAATGGGAGGTCCATCATATAGATGTTAAATCCACATTATTGCATGGGGATTTACAA
>SNQJ01S0078967.1:42178-63694 GCA_010110895.2 Picea sitchensis | reverse complement strand
TCATCTTGTACTTGAACATTTAAGTGGGGTAAAAGGAGGTTGCCCCCTCGAAGAGGCTTATTATCTGAAATTATCTCCTTTTCAAGGCGTTGAGTACTTTTTCTGAGGTTTTTATATGCTATATTGATGTTTGGTTCTTAACAGTTGTGATTTAGTTGTTGCTAAGTTTTTAGTTGTTGTTTTATCATAGTTGTAGCCATTTACTTTTAAATGAATATAATAGAGGAAAATTGATCCAATGCATGGTGTTGATACTGTTTACAATTCCCTGTTATTTTGTTTTCATGAATGAACGAGTTATGTTGTTGAGTATATGAAACTGTGAAGTGTTTAGATAAGTTTCAATTGTTCTCTTCGTTGAGTTCATGCAAGGTGTGCATATAGTCCGAAAGGAGTGCATTGACAGAGTCTGTTTCAATTTAGAAGCTCAGAAGAGATAGCATGAAACTTTCCTTTGCAAGGAGTGCAAAGTAACTGTTGCAAGGTGTGCATAGTCAACCACAAGAACTTAAGTCTTGCATGAGAATCTTCTGCAAGGAGTGACAGAGCATATTTCGACTCATAAGATCATAATAGATAGCATGAACTTTCCATTTGAAAGGAGTACAAAGAGACTGCTGCGAGGTGCACACAATCGCTCGCAAGAAACTAAGTCTTGTGTAATAATCTACTACAAGGAGTGCGCAGATTGGAAGTTCAACTAAGTATCAGAGCAAGCCCTCTGAGGAGTCAAAGGGTCCAAGAGATAAAGCTCAAGAGAGATAATGGGGAGAACTATTCAAAGGGAGTTAAGCTCTAAAGGTTTTACGAATCACCGACTAAGATCCTTCCAGGAGGGGGTGGGATCATTCCAGATCGTTGGATCTAGGAAAGGCCCATGAGTTTTAAGTCTATGTGTGCACATAGGAGTGAGGATTCACCGAAGTCCTGAAGAGTCCAAGGACCTTCTATCATTCAGAGGGACATGTGGCGGAAGATCCATAACTCCATAGAGAAAGTACTTCAAAAGTTTTTTGGATAAGGAGAAAGCGAAATCGCCGAAGGGCCGAAGTAGATCTAGGCCGTTGGTTACCCGAAAATATGTGTCGACACATATGAGATTTTGGGAAATTTCACTTTAGAGGATTCCAAACGTGGAGTTCGACAAACTCCTAAAGTCTTGAATTCTGAAGCAGATCACAACTGTCCATTGTGGAGGAAACGTGGCGAAAATCCGTCATCTTCAGGGAAAATCACTCCGGGAGGAACGAGTGTGTAGGAGGTTGAAACTCCTGAAGCCTGAAGAGCCGAAGTGGATAGTGGTCATTGGATCCAGAGGGACATGCGTCAACAGATCTTGTACTTCAGGTGGAAGTACCTCAGGAGGAAGGAAGTGCATATATTTTGAAACTCCCGAAGCCCGAAGAGCCGAAGTGGATAATGGTCATTGGATCCAGAGGGACACATGTCAAAATATATTATACTTCAGGTGGAAGTACCTCAGGAGTAAGAAAGTGTAGATATTTTGAAACTCTTGAAGCCCAAAGAGAATTAGTTAACCATTGTCGTTGATCCACGGGGAACGTGTGTCAACGGAACGTGAACTCCGGGTGAAAGCACTCCAGAAGTAAGCGAGTGTGGGGAAAGTTGAGGCTCCCTAAGAACAGAGTCTTGAAGTGGATCTTCAACATCGATCTGAGAATGGAAAATCGATGGTGAAGAATCATTGTTGGGAGTGGATGAAAATTTAGCGAGTGCGCTAGTTCACAGCCCACAATTTTCCAGGACCGTTGATCTTTTCAATACAAGGGATCAATGACCACGATTTAAGGGAGGTTGGACAAACACTTTACTGATTGTGGGGACAGGGCTCTGTGATAAAGAGTGAGAACGTTGGCAGCCTACAATTTCTATGAACCGTCGATCGACAGACAGGTCGGTAACGATCAGATCGTGACCGTGAAAACCTTGAGGGTGATAACAGGGCCTGTCTTTTGAGTTTGAGACCAGGAAGGTCCCGAGGAGCTGATCCAGCTCAAGAATAATTAACGATCCTTGACTGGGAGGTCGATCAACCCCGACGAGAGAAGGGGGGTCTGCATCAAGTGGTATCAGATCCTGAAATTATTTTTAGGAAGCAAAAAGGAGCTCGAAGTTATACTCTGTGTGTGAGAAACATTCAACACAATTCTACCAAGGAGACGTGTGGGGCCACCTTTAGCCAATCACATTGTAGAAAGATAAATGAGAGAGCTTCGTGCAATATTAGAGGTGATGGAAGCAACGCAAAGGAGAGAACCTAATGTTGGGGACATCAGTGAGGAAGAAAGTGAAGAAGTAGAAGTTGAAGAAGTTGCAAGGGAAAATGTTGCCGAGGAATGCTCGCTGAGAGTGGTTGTTAAATTGGGAGCTAGAGAAAAGATAGAGATCCTAATGTATGAAGGAAACTTGGATGCTGAAGAATTGTTGGATTGGATAAGATCCATGGACAAATATTTCGACTATGAAGATGTCGATGAGGAGAAAAATGTGAGACATGCTATCACCAGGCTAAACGGACATGCAACATTGTGGTAGGATGAATTGCAGGTTGAGAGGAGAAACAAAGGAAAACAAAAGATAAAGAATTGGGACAGAATGGTATCCTATTTAAAGGCTAAATTCATGCCTAAATATTATCAGATAAATCTATTCAGGAAGTTGCAGAACCCGAGGCAGAAGGGTATGACAATGAAAGAGTACACAAAGGAGTTATACAAGCTGAATATCAGGACTAGACAATGAGAGAAGGATGAAGAAAAGGTTTCCATATATATAAATGGATTGAGATATGAAATCCAATATGAGATCAGTATGATGTCAGTGAGGACAATATAAGATTCTTATCATATCACTCTAAAGGAAGAGGCGAATTTGGCCAGGAAACAAAGTCAAAAAAATAGAGGCAGAAGCCCAAGAAAAGGAAAGGGAGTTTCTCATGATAAGACATAGAAATCCAAAGGAGAGACTGAGAAACCACACAGTCACTTAGAAAGAGGAGGAAGTTCCCGAGGAAGACAAGGTGGTGGAATAATTTCTTCTAGAGGGAGAGGAAGAAGAAGAGGAGGAGAAGTAAGGTGCTATGCATGTGGAAAGATATGACACATGTCTTGGGAATGCCCCGAGAAAAATAAATAAGGAGCAGGTGAAGCTCACATTTTAGAAGCATAGAAAAGGGATGTTGAAGCAAAAGGTGCAGAGGATGGAAAATCCTTGATGTTGAGGAAGGTTCTCTTAAGACCAGAGCCATAAATTGAAAATCCAGTGGAGAGGAACAATTCATTCGGGACATCTTGCAAGACTAAAGACAAAATATACAAGGTGATAATTGACAATGGGAGCACTAATAAATTAGTATCCACAGAGATGGTGGAGAAATTGGAGCTAGAGATAACTGCACATCCAAAGCCATATAAAGTCTCATGGCTGCAGAAAGGACATGAGGTAATGGTCACTAAACAATGTCTCATTGAATTTAAGATAGGAGGATATAGATATGAAATTATGTGTGATGTGATTCCCATGGATGTATGTCATGTTTTGTTGGGAATACCATGGTAGTTTGACAAAAATGTCATTCATGATGGGAGAAAAAATACTTACACCTTGGAGAAGAATGGTAGGACACACATGTTGCTACCAATAGAGGAGAATAAAGTAAAATAGGAATCCAACACAAGCATACTTCTCATGAGTGGGAAGGAACTCCTAAGTGAAGTCAAGAAGGGACAGGAGATGTAGTTTGTTGTGGTGAGGAAACCCAGAGTTTTCCTTATAAGTACTTCGATGGATGATTTTCCTGAAGAAGTTGGATAATTTTGCTGACATAGTAGTGTATGAGTTGCCTAACTCATTGCCACCCATCAGAATTATCGACCATCATATTGATTTGATACCATGATAAAGTCTGCCAAAGAAAGCAGCATACAGATTGACACCTCGAAAGAATGAGGATGTAAAGAACCAAGTCTAGGAATTGTTAGACAAGGGTTTGGTCAAAGAAATATTGAGCCCATGTGCAGTACCAATTGTGTTAAGTCCAAATAAGGACAGAGGATGGAGAATCTGTACAGACTCGAGAGCCATAAACAAGATCACCATCAAGTATAGATTTCTTTTTCCAAGAATTGATGACTTGATGGATTGTTTAAGTGGAGAAAAAATATTTTCTAAGATAGATTTGAAAAGTGGATATCACTAGATAAGGATGAGAGAAGGTGATGAGTGGAAAACAACCTTTAAGACAAATGGAGGGTTGTATGAGTGGCTCTTTATGCCATTCAGCTTGCCAAATGCCCCAAGTACTTTTATGAGGTTGATGAATGAAATACTGAAAGATTTTATTGGTAATTTTGTGGTTTTATATCTGGATGATATATTGGTATTTAGCAAGACTAAAGAGGAACATTTGAGACATATGACATTAGTGATGAGGAGAATACAACATGAGAAGTTGTTGATAAATCTGAAGAATTCCTCTTTTATGAAGACATATCTCATTTACTTGGGTTTTGTGATCTCTTCAAATGAATTGAAGATGGATCCAGAGAAGGTGAAAGCAATCAAAGAATGGACATCACCAAGGAGTATGTTTGAAGTGAGAAGCTTCCATGGATTAGCAAGTTTCTATAGGAAGTTCATCATAAATTTCAATGGAATTTGTACACCAATGATGGATACAATGAAGAAGAGGCACAAGTGTTTTAAATGAACAGAGGAGGCCGAAAGGAGCTTCAATATATTGAAGGAGAATATAACAGAATGACCAATTCTGGTCTTACCAAATTTTGGAAAGACATTTCAAGTGAGATGTGATGGAAGTGGAGTTGCAATAGGAGAAGTCTTGACCCAGGATAATAAACAAGTTGCATATTTCAGTGAGAAGATGAATGAGACTAATAGAAAGTACTCCACATATGATAAAGAATTTTATGCCATAATTCAAGCCTTGAAGAAATGGAGGCACTACCTTGTTTCAAAGGAATTTGTCTTGTATAGTGACAACCAATATTTACAATTCATAACCAGACAAGAGAAGTTAAACCAAAGACATGCAAAATAAATTGAGTTTATGCAAAATTTTACTTTTGTCATAAAACATATTTCTGGAAATGCTAACAAAGTTGTTGACACATTGAGCATGAGATGTCTAATTCTGTAGGAATTTCAGGTCAAGACCTTGGGGTTTGAACACCTTAAGGATATATATTGTGATGATCCATATTTCAAGGAAGAATATGAAGCATGTGCAAATCCTGTGCTGAGAGACAGGAGCCAGTGGACAAAGTATATGATTCAAGAGGGATTGTTGTTCAAGGGAAATCAGTTGTGCATACCAAAATTCTCAATGAGGGATAAATTTTTGAAGGAAAATCATAGTGGAGGATTGGATGGACATTTCAGCCATGATACAACATTTGTACAATTGAGAAGTTCATATTATTGGCCAGGTATGAAGACAAAAGTGATAAAGTTTGTAAAGAAATGTAGAATCTACCAACATGCAGAAGGAAAAAGACAGAACACTGGATTGTATCAACCATTGCCAATACCAGAGAGGCCTTGGGATGTAATAAGTATGGATTTTGTATTAGGATTGCCAAGAAAACAAAGGGGATGTGATTTCATATTTGTGGTGGTGGATGGATTTTCAAATATGGAACACTTTATCCCATGCCATAAGACTAGTGATGCAACACATGTTGCCAATTTATTTTTCAAGGAAGTTGTTCGACTTCATGGATTACCCAAAAGTATTGTCTCAGACAAAGATACCAAATTCATTGGTCATTTCTGGAGAACACTATGGAAGAAGTTTGGGACATATTTTTCCTTCAACTCAACTTATCACCCTCTGACAGATGGACATACTGAGGTGGTGAAAAGAATTTTAGGAAACTTATTGAGGAGTCTGATTGCTGAGCATCATAGTCAGTGGGATCAAATTATGCCATAAGCAGAATTTGCATACAATGACTCACCAAACAGGAGCACTGGAAAGAGGCCATTCCAAATATTGGATGGAATGCAGCCAAGAGGAGTATTTGAGTTGATATAATTGGAACAAAGTGAGATCAGAAGAGCTGGAGAAAAATATTTTGTTGCAGAAATACAAAAGCTCCATAACCAGATCAAAGAGAAGTTAAAGAACTCTAGCTAAGAGTACAAGCACAGAGTTGATCAACATCGCAGAGATCTTCAATTTGAAGTAGGAGATCAGGTTTTGGCACATCTCAAGAAAGAAAGGTTCCCAAGGGGAACATATAACAATTTGAAGATGAAGAAGATAGGACCATGTAAAATATTAAGGAATTTTGATGCAAATGCCTATGAGATTGAGCTTCTAGATGATGTGGGCATATCACCTATATTCAACATATCATACCTGTATCCTTAAAGGGAATATGACATAGAGAGATCAAAATATCAGGAGAGGATTCAGTGGGAGAATCATATGCCTGTAGCAGAAAAACCACAGATTGAGAAGATCGTTGATCAAAGGATTGGAAAGAAGACCAGGAGGAAGACCTATTTTGAATATCTAGTCAAGTGGAAGGGACACCAGATAGAAGATGCCAGTTGGGAAAATGAAGTCTATATCCAGAAGCATGGAAAATAAGTGCAAGAGCTCATGGACAAGATTCCATGAATGTTTTTCCAGGGGAGTATGATGCAGGGGCATCGTCGGCAAGTACATGTAGAGAGACAACTTAGCACCTTAGTGCACCTTTGAATCATTCTGGAATATTAATCACTGGTGTTTCCTGCAAATCTTTTTGAAATGATAGAAAACTAAAGAAGATCAAATGCTTGGGAGTTGAATGATCACGAGTGATGTAGGAGTTTCACTCCTAGTCTTGAATGTAACAAAATTTAGGTAGCAGTTAATTTTTTTTTTTTTTTTCAAGAAGACGAGTAGTCAGAGGGAACCCTAAGAACCCTTTGAGATAAATAAAGGTGTTATATGCCTGAATGAGGCTATTGTAGGTTAGTAGGAGATTGTTTTGATTTAGTTGTTGTTGATTTTTTAGTTGTTTTTTTATCATAGTTTTAGCCATTTACTTTTAAATGAATATAACAAAGGAAAATTGATCCAATGCATAGTGTTGCTACTATTTACAATTTCCTGTCATTTTTTTTCCATAAATGAATGAGTTATGTTGTTGAGTATATGAAACTGTGAAGTGTTTAGATAAGTTTCGATTGTTCTCTTCGTTGATTTCATGCAAGGTGTGCATACAGTATGCAAGGAGTGCATTGACATAGTCTATTTCGATTCAGAAACTCAGAAGAGATAGTGTTAAACTTCCCTTTTCAAGGAGTGCAAATTGACTACTCCAAGGTGTGTATAGTCGCTTGTGTGAGAATTTTTTGGAAGGAAGGACAGATCCTGTTTTGACTCATAATCTCAGAAGAGATAGTGTGAAATTTCCATTTGCAAGGAGTGAAAAGAGACTACTGCAAGGTGTGCATAGTCACACGCAATAAACTAAGTCTTGCATAATAATCTGCTGCAAGGAGTGCACAGATTGGAAGTTCAACTAAATATCGAAGAAATCCCTCTAAGGAGTCAAAGGGATTGAGAGATAAAGCTCAAGAGAGATACAGGGGAAAAATATTCAAAGGGAGCGAAGCTCTCAAGGTTTCGCGAATCACCAGCTAAGATCCTTCTAGGAGGGGATGGGATCATTCTAGATCGTTGCATCTGGGAAAGCGCACAATTTTTAAGTCTCTGTGTGCACATAGGAGCGAGGATTCATCGAATTCTTGAAGAGGCCACATAATTTCCATCATCCAGAGGGACAGGTGGCAGAAGATCCATAACTTTGGAGAGAAATTACTTCATAAGTTTTGTGGATAAGGAGAAAGAAAAATCACCAAAGAGCCGAAGGTCGAAGTAGATCTAGGTTGTTGGTTGCCCGGAAATATGTGTCGACAAATCTAATATTTTAGGAAATTTCACTTCGGAGGATTCCAAACGTCTAGTTTTCCAAACTCCTGAAGTCCTGAAGGCCAAAGCAGATCGCAATCATCCGTCGCGGAGGACACGTGGCGAGAGTCCGTCGTCTTCGGGAGAAATCACTCTGGGAGGAAAGAGTGCGCAGGAGGTTGAAACTCCTGAAGCTTGAAGAGCCAAAGTGGATATTGTCCATCGGATACAGAGGGACATGCGTCAATAGATCTTGTACTTCAGGTGGAAGTACCTCAGAAGGAAGCAAGTGTAGAGCGTTTGAAACTCCCAAAGCCTGAAGAGCCGAAGTCAATAGTGGTCGTCGGATCCAGAGGGACACATGTCAACAGATCTTGTACTTCGGGTGGAAGTACCTTAGGTGGAAGAAAGTGCGGAGAGTTTGAAACTCCCAAGGCCTGAAGAGCCATAGTTAACCATAACCGTTGATCTGTGGGGAACGTGTGTCAACGGACTCCAGTTGAAAGCACTCCGGAAGGAAGCGAGTGTGGGTAAAGTTGAGGCTCCCAAAGCGCAGAGTCCCGAAGTGGATCTTGAACATCGATCTAAGAATGGAAAATCGATGGTGAGGAATCATTGTGGGGAGTGGAGGAAACTTTAGCGAGTGCACTAGTTCATAGCCTGCAATTTTCCAAAACCGTTGATCTTGTCAAGACAGGAGATCAACGAACATGATTGAAAGGAGGTTGGGGGAGCACTTTTATGATTGCGGGGACAATAATCTCTGATAAAGAATGAGCAAATTAGAAGCCTACAATTTATTTGAACCATCGATCGACAAACAGGTTGGTAATGATCAGATTGTGACCGTGAAAACCTTGAGGGTGATAACAGGGCCTATGTTTTGAGTTTGAGACCAGCAAGGTCCCGAGGAGCTGATCCAGCTTGAGAATAATTAACGATCCTTGATCGGGAGGTTGAGCAACCCCGAGGAGAGAACGGGGGTCTGTATCAATCAGTGTATGCATTTAATGTAAAGAATTTATCTTTCAGATACCACAATCCAAATTCTAAGGCCCCTTTAAGATATCTGGATATTCTTTTTACTTCTTTTAGATGAGTTTCCCTAGGTGCAAATTGAAATCTTTCCACTAGTCCTACAACCTGCATGATGTCAGGTCTAGTTTTTGTTGAATAGAGAAAACTTCCGATCATTGATCTATACATATTTTGATCTACTTTTGGTGAGTCATCATATAGGATTAGTTTACATCCAGTGACCATGGGAGTACTTATTGGTTTATTGTCTTCAATTTGGAATTTATTCAACATTTCCTTGATATATTTGGTTTGGTAAATAAATATTCCTTTTTCTGATGGAGTGACCTGTAAACCTAAGAAGAAGGACAGTTCTCCCAACATATACATTTCAAACTCTTCTTTCATTTCAGTTTCAAAGTTTCTTCTCATTATGGTAATATTACTCCCAAATATGATATCATCAACATATAATACCACAACAATCATATTTTGATCTTCAATTTTGATATATAAGATGCTAACAGTAGCCCCTCTCTTATATCCGTGTTTTTGTAGGTACTGATCTAACCTTGAAAAACATGTTCTTGGGGCTTTCTTAACACCATAAAAAAATTTCTTTAGCTTGCACACATAATCTTGATTTTTTGTTAGCATGAATCCTTCTGGTTGTTCAACATAGACTTCTTCTTCTAGAATTCCATTCAGAAATGTTTCCTTGACATCCATCTAATAAATATTTAAATTTATGAAGCATGCAAATGCTAGAAACATTCTGATGACTTCTAGTCTTACTACTGGAGCAAAGGTTTCTTCAAAATCAATACCTTCTACTTGATCATATCCTTTGCAAAATAATATGGATTTGTTCTTTATAATCTCCCCATTTTCATTTAGTTTGTTCTTGAATATCCACTTAGTTCCTACCACATTCTTGTCCTTAGGTCTTGGAACTAATTCCCAAGTCTAGCTCCTCTCTATACGGTCAAGTTATTCATTCATTGCCTTTGTCTAGTCTTTAATTTTGATGGATTCTTTAAATGATTTAGTTTCTATCATAGACAACATTGCATGTTCTCAGTCAAATTTGAGTTTCCTTCTTGTTTCTACTCCTGCATTTTTATCTCCAATGATATGACTCTCAGGATGATTACTTTGAACTCTTTTCGATGGAGATTTTGGAAAGGGAGTTTATTTAGTGTCTTCTTCACCAGTATATGATTTATTTTCCCATGTTTCATTATCATCATATTCTTGCTGAGATTCTACATCATCATCTTCTTGCTGAGATTCTTTATGATTTTTTGATATGTCTTGGGATATGCTCTTCTTTAGTTTTAGATCATATAGCTTTACATTGGCACTTTCCACTATCTTTAGTACTCTAATATTATAACATATGTATGATTTATTATTAGGTGAATAAACTAAAAGTATGCATTCATCATATGTTGGATCAAACCTTTCTAAATTATCTTCAGCATTCTTAATGTAACATTTACTTCCAAAAATTCTAAAGTGTTTTATAGATGTTGGCCTTCCAAACCATAGTTCAAAAGGATTTTTGTAATGGTTGGGTCTCAACTGAGCCCGATTAAGTATGTGGACTGTTGTGTAGATTGCATATCTCCATATTTTGTCTGGAATCCTGGCTTCATGTAACATGGTTCTTGCAACTTCTTGAACTGTTTTGTTGAAAATTGTCTTTTGATACCATGATTTTCACAGAATTGAATGAACTCTTTAGAGGTGAATTATCATCCATTGTCTAATCTCAAACATTTAATTTTGAGATCTGTTTCATTCTCTACAAGGACTTTGTATGTTTTAAACTTCTCAAAGGCTTCTGATGTTTCTTTTAGAAAGTATACCTAGGTCTTTCCTGTATAATCATCAATCATCAACATAAAATAATGTTCACCATAAATAATTTTAGTTCTGGAAGGTACACATATATCTATGTGAATAATTTCTAATGGTTTTCTTGTGGAATTCTCTTTTGTTTTGAAACTAACTCTTGTTTCCTTCCCTATTTGACAATGTTTCCAAATAGAATATGGGGGCTTAATAACTTTTGGTAGATCCCTTACAGCCTCCTTCTTGTTGGATTTTATTAAGTTGTTAAAGATTTAATATCCCAAACTTCTATGACATAGCCAAATTTCATATTCTTGACTTAAACAACATTTTCCTTCTTCATCTACATTAAGAATGTACACATTTCTGTATGTTCTTGGTGCAACTACTACTAGCTTTCCAATATCTTTTCTTCTGATCTCACATTTCTTCGAATCAAAGGTAAGTATGTGACCCTGATCACATGTATGAATTACACTTAGGACATTAGGCTTGGTATTTTCTACCAGAAGTACATCTTCTTCTTTGGTCTTGTTATTCCCTAAGCCGACAGTGCCTTTTCCCAGTATTTTGGCAAACATATTATCTCCAAAGGTGACTTTTCCTTTTCCTGTCTTTTTTAACTTGAGAAATTTTCTTTGATCTCCAGTCATGTGTTTATAACATCCACTGTATAAATAACACCAACATCCTTGGTGTCTCACATATAGGGCTACATTGCACTCTGTTTTCTTTATTTGTTTTTTCTTCCATACTTTTTTTTATTGTTGGGAATATTTATCCTTTTATCATATTTTGACAATCTACATTCACTAGCTTCATGACCATACTTTTTTCATTTGTAAAATTCAACATTGTAGTCTTGTAAGAGAGAGAAGGAGTTATAATTTCTTCATTCTAAATTATCCTTATTATTTTCATATCTTTGAACATTTATTGGATTGTACTTTCTATAATATTTATAGTGTATTGCTTTCTGACAATTTTTTTTGTGGGAATATAAATAACCAAGGAAGATATATTGATTTCTTTTAGAGGGATTCCTTCTGATGATTCTATTCTTCTCGTCATTTTTTTCTTTAGTAGGAAGTGCATATTTCTATTTATTTGAGACAGTTTTCAATGGTATTTTCCTTGTCTTACTTTATTTTCTTCTTATGGATTTCTTAAAAGCATCTGCATAGCTAATTTTGTCATTCTGTTGTTCTGTAGAGGGATCATATCCTAGTCCCATCTTACCACTTGATGATATCTGACTACAAATAATGTTGTTCATGATTTTTGAGCTATTTTCAAACATAGACTGAATGTCTTCTTTTTCTAGTTTCCCTTTTAGTTGAACTATTTCATCCTCCAATATATTACATATTTTGTTTTTCATTGAGTTCCTTATTCAATATTTATTGTTTTCTTTTGGTTTCTTGGAGTTGAGTTTTTAACTCAATCAACAATTGTTCTGAATCACTAATGGTTTTGTAAATCTCCTTTTCTCTTTATTTAGTAGCTTCTTCAACCTCTAGAAGTGGTTCCCTTAGTAACTTGTTTTGATTTTTAGATTTTCTTAGTTCTTCAATTGCAAGGATGAATTCTTCATCAAGGTTCACTTCTTACTCATCTTCTGAATGATTTTCATCTTGAGTTTTCATTCACATAAATAGAATCTCTGGCTCCTCTTCTTCACTTTCTTCCGATGAACTATTGTCTTCTTTGGTAAAGAATGTTTTCTGCTTCTTGTAGAACTTCCTTTTATCTTTGCTTTTGCTTTCCTTTTGATATTTGAAGGTTCTTTCATCATCACTTTCCTCCTGCTTACGATAGGGACATTTATTGGCAAAGTGTTCAATTTTTCCACAGTTGAAACATATTAGAGGAAACTTTCCTTTGTATTTCCCAGTCCCTATCTTGAGTTTCTTCACGAAGTTGGAAATTTGTTCATCAGATATATCCGATAACTCTTCATTGGTATTTTTATCTGCTTCTTCTTTGTTTTATATGCCTTAAAGGTTGTTTCTCCTTTTGATGGTTTTTCATTCCCTGTCCTCATCTCATATGCTGTAAGAATTCCATGGAGATGATGTACCGTGAGTTTGTCAAGTTCTGGTCTATCTTCAATTGTGGAAATATTGACATCATATCTCATAGGTAATGACCTTAAGATCTTTTGTACAATAGGTTTCTCTATAAGTTCTTCTCATGCTGCTCTGATTAATTTAACTAACTCATATACCCTATGAAGGCATTCAACAATGTTCTCTTCTTCTTTCATCTTCAAATTTTCAAACTGAGCTCTGTAGGTTTGTCATTTGGTTTCCATGACTTTTCTATATCCTTCATATATAACCTCTAGTTTGTCCCAGATCTCCTTATATGACTTACAATGCATTACCTTCACAAATATAGGATTTGCTAATCCTCCTAGAATGGCATTGACTTCTCTTGAGTTGTCATTGAAACTCTTATTTCCTACAGTATATGTGGGTGGAGTAGTTGGTGCAGTCTAACCATGTACTACAGATTGTCAAACATCAAAACCAAGAGCCAACAAGTATCTTTTCATTCTTATTTTCTAGAGAGCATAATCACCTACTTTAAACAATGGTGATTTGTTGGAAGACATTCCCTCTTGATGATCTGTTTCTTTCAGGATCTACCTTCTAGTTATAAGACTGTGCTGAAGGTACTTGTTCTAATACCAATTGTTGGAAATAATGAGAGGGGAGGGTGAATCAATAATACATTTTTAATTAATTAATATTTACTTTTTTATTTTAGTTATCACAATAGATCATCAATGGACTTGTATTTAAAAAATCAATTATGTAAATCAACAATTACAAAGTTTATAAAGAATAATATGTGATTGTGGAGGACAACAATCATATTTAGAGAACCAACTCTTGGAAATAGAAATCCCCTTCTTCAGGGAACCAACCCTAGGAAGCACCAACTCCCTTGTTTTATGGCACCAACACTAGGAAGCACCAACTCCCTTGTTTTAGGGAACCAACCCTAGGAAGCACCAACTCACTTATTTTTACAGTTTCCTTAGTAAAGGATATGAATCCTTCCTTTCTCCTCCCTTCCACCCTCACTGCATAAGTATCTTCATCTTTCCTTCTTGGACTCTGATTTTTTTTTTGATCTTCTGATGTGGACTGCAGAGACACCCTTTCTTTCATCGTTCTTTCTTTCTTCAACTGGTGTGAGATTTGAAGCATTATGTCCCTTTGTTTGAACTAGTGCACCTCTTCATTTTGTTTAACAAAAAATAATGTTTATCTTTTAACTTATAATTAATATATTCCTTTCATATATTATCGTGAAATATCTTCAATTTAGTAAGATGGATTTTCATAAATCGATCACAAGTATGGATCAATTTCTTTTAATTCAATATCATACATTTTTATTTCATCTTCAATTTAAATCATATCCAAGATTTTCTATTATCTCTCTAATGAATTTCCTGTATTGGATCACTTAAAATCCATCAGGACAAATTCCAAATATTTATCTAATTCAAAAACTCCTTCCTATCAAAGGTAAAACTCATCCTCTTTGTGTTAAATTGTGTACATAATCACTTCAAAACCTATATTTTATATGACCATGGGTGGTTTCTAAGTGCTAACCCAAGCAAGCACTTAATCTCTTATCAAGATCCACGGTCGTGTTTTATTTGCAAGTTGATATGGATGGTTCTCATTTACTTCGATACTTCGGCGTTTCAGGACTCAGACCTTTGTAGTCTTCCAATTCTCTAGAAGCAAATTCCGTCGGACTGTGTATCAACACTTCTATGCTTAATAACCTTCACATGTCCAGTAGCTAGGAACATAGTCTTAGCCGAAAGGTAGCTCTCGATTTCTGGGTATTTGGATATTTGTGACTCTGGGACTCTAGGTTACTCAAACTCTGAAGTAGTTCAATCCCTCCAGAGGTTTTACCTACCGAATAAGTCATAAATCTATGGTGACTACTTGTTGTCAGTTAACTGCTCATGCTTACTCTATTATTCCACTATGCTTGATCTAACGGTCATGAAAGAAACTAGAGGATCTAAGATCAATGACCAACATTAGTTCGTGACTTCTCCCTTCGACACTTTGGGAATTTTTGCTAGTAGTAGAAGCTGAACATCCCCATAAGTTGTAATCTTGGAGTGACGTGGATTGTTGATGTGGCACTAGATGAGTGGCTGCCATGTGTCACCTTGATTCATGACATTATTATACCTAAAGTGATAACTAAACCTTGACACTTGTCACCAGTCGATTGGGCCACATGTCATCTCTGTCTTCTGCCACATGTCTCCCTCCTATATCATGGCTTTTCCCTTCATGGATTCGGTACTTTGTGGATTTGCTAGTTTTAGTTGTTTGGGACTCTTCGTAATCCTGAAGTGGTCAAATCTGGACTGACTATTCTCTCCGTCGCATGATCGAACAGTCTAAGGGAATATTCATTATCCGAATATCATTCTTGATCAAATGATTAGTGATATTTTGGTCATTCCAAGACTTTGGGATATTATGGATCCTTTCTACATCCATTTATCACATAAGCATTGAATATATATACCACCATAGATCTTACCTTGTATTGATCTGATGACCTTTGTTTACTTTGGTACTTTGTGCCTTTGGACCTGCTTATCCTACCCTTCCACTATGCTTGATCAACGGTTGACGGGACTTCCCTGCTCTTCCTCTCATCTGACAGTCGACAAGAGTTCTTTACTTCGGGGCTTTCATGGATTTTTCCTTGTCTCCAATAATCGCCTAAGTGGGGAAGTGGAAATTTTTTGAAGTTCTTTATCTACTGCTTGATCCAAAGGTTTAGAGCTCACCCGAAGATCCTTCCTAATTCGATGGTTAGTGTTTAATTTCCCCCAGCCTCTAGTTCCACCTTGATCTAATGGTCTTGTATTTCCCCAAACTAAGAATGAATGGTTCATGTAACTCGATCCTTTACAAAAGGATTTCTTCACTCACAGAACTCTGGCTTGTATGTTATTTCAAATGTTCCATCTCTTTTGAGCTTTGATTAAAGTTCTTTATTCATTATGTTCTATTTTAATCTCTTATCATGGTTGACATCAATGAAAACATTATACCACTTTGTCCAATAATGTTTATATGGTCTGAATGAATATCTTACTTTCTACTATAGAGTGTGTAACACACATGACCCCTAACCCTCTCTTAGGCTGGTGGGATGCTAAAATATCCTGTTGTTCTACTTACTTTGTTTCCAACAATACACTCCATAATTGGATTCTTCTTGTCAAGATATTTCCAAGGATCGTAATATTTCCCAAATCTGAGCTCAATATATAGAGTTATGACCTATTGACATTTTCCAACTCACCACCACATGGAATCCATGTGGCTACCTATCACTCACACCATATGATGTGGAAATGACATGGCATCTCTGACCTAGCTCATCGAATTGATGTTTCTAACCTCTTGAGACAATTCTTCGTCATCGTCGGGGTTCTCTTTCTCTCAAGGAGAAGTAATTCACTGTCATCCTCAAGTTCTGATGATGGAATCTGATGAGTCGATTCTCCAGATCTGACAACTCTCGGGCCCTGATAGCTAATGACTCTGATCATGTCAGTTCCTTCAAATTGCATGGTGATTAATGCCTACCATTTAAAAGTATTCAAAGGTTATGTAATGTCCTCCTCGTTACGTCAACAACTCTCATCACAGGTGCGATTTTTTTTTTTTTTTTTTAGATTTGTGCGCGCGTGTAGAAGTATTGGACACACTTAACTCTAAGTCGCCACCCGAAAATCAACAAAGAGAAACCACGATGTTCATCACAAAATGACTGAAGGCAGACAATAAGTAACTGCAAGCCATACATGACCATAGACATAAGGCGCACAACGCAACATTTTACGACATCCTGGGTTATGCACAGTACAAACACTGAGGGAAGAATCCAGAGTAGTAGATCTTACTATTTATGCATAGGAAAGCAGGGCGTTTAATCTTAGTTCGCTTCCCTGGAGAGAGAGAAGGTCAAATAGGCTCCTGGCCGACTACTCAGGCATAAACTAGTAATCTTCGTCCGGTGTGTCGCAAGAATGGAAACCCTACCTCTAAAGGGCTCGAGACTCTTGATACGGCACATGATTCTTACACAAAATAATCACACATGCAAACATATGTACTAAGGTTACATGGGGGTGTCTATATCCCGCCCGACATAAGTAGACCAAGCAGTAGAATTCTCTCAACCAAGTACAACAACAACCAATGACAACCACTAACTCTATGGACGCGCAAGTCCGAGGGACTCCGACCTTGACCAATCAATGTT
Organism: Picea sitchensis; assembly: GCA_010110895.2. Taxonomy (NCBI): domain Eukaryota; kingdom Viridiplantae; phylum Streptophyta; class Pinopsida; order Pinales; family Pinaceae; genus Picea; species Picea sitchensis. Next base: position 46,536 of record SNQJ01S0078967.1, on the reverse strand, counting down.
AAGACAAGATATTCCTATGACTCAAGGCATTAGTACTGGCCCAATATTCCATTTGAACTCCATTAGTAGACGAGATACCGAGTCCAACCGTAACAAAAAGTAGCTTTAAGTAATTACAGATTCCCAATCCCAATCTTAGTAATTCAAGGTACTTGGTTCAAGGACCTTATATTTATAGTCATCAATAACTAAGGATTCAATCGTATTAAGATAAGACCACAATGCCATTATTTTTCCATAAAACACCTAACACTAAAAATTGCACTTTAATTTATATTGACATACTTTACCCTTACATAACTCAACGATATAATACAAGACCTTACTCCTTACACATCTCCATGACAATAATTTACAGTCAGGCACCTAGGGCCATGACACCATGTTACCATAACTTTTGCAAATTGAAGGCGATCAACATTATATGTTATCTAACCCTAACAGTATTTTTAATTGTTACAAGACCCTTGCTCTTACATAAATCAATAAAATATTAAAATTGCATTACCCCCATAATGTGAGACCACTACCTAATACCAAAGGAGTTTCCTTCATAATTGAATACATAAGCAATTCCTTCCTCAATTGAAGATACAAGCAATTCCTACTTTGATTGAATGTATAAAGCAATTCTTTTTATATTGAATACATAATTAAGCGATTGCATGGTGAAAATAATGACATCATTTGGGTTACACATAAGGATAAAGCTATTGCTAAATAACATGAATAAACCAAGAGTGAAGCAATGAAGAAATTTCATAATATCATTTTGTTTTTGGTATTAAGCAAATATTTTACATTGTATACGCATTTAAGTAATGGATACAAGCAATTCCTACTTTGATTGAATGTATAAAGCAATTCTTTTTATATTGAATACATAATTAAGCGATTTCATGGTGGAAATAATGACATCATTTGGGTTACACATAAGGATAACGCTATTGCTAAATAACAGGAATAAACCAAGAGTGAAGCAATGAAGCAATTTCATAATATCATTTTGTTTTTGGTATAAAGCAAATCTTTTATATTGTATACGCATTTAAGCAATGGCATGGTGAAAATAATGACATCATAAAAGAACTTAACCAATTCCTGCCATTCCTACGGTATGATAAAAGAAACAATAATGGTAAACGAAAAGCCATAATAAATTAAATTAATGGAAACATATTGTAAAATAGTTTCTTTTATATTGCACACGCTTTAAAGTAATGGCCTGATGAAAATAATAATCATAAAGAACTTAACCAATTCTTGTCATTCCTAATGGTATGATAAAAGAACAATAGTGGTAAAAGAAAGGCCATAATAAATTAAACTAGCACGACCACAAAGGTTTTGTGGTTGAGGAACGCCGATAGGCTATAACCGAAATGATTGTTTAACTAGAATATTAAACCCTAACCCAACTTTCAGGTTTAATTATTAAATGGTTGATTAATCTTAAACCAGCGCCACACTGTGGTTGTTTATTGAACCCTAAAGGATTTTAGGTTTGAACCCTAATTTATTATGAACAAACCTAAATATTCTGAATATTGAACAGTAATATTAATTGTTAAATCCTAATTTATTCTGAGATATGAAACTATTGCACAGATATGAAATGTTAATCAATTGATTAACATTTAGCTGAGATATGGAACTATTGTGCAGTTTCTATGTAAGTTTAATTTTTTTGAGATATGAAACTATTGCGCAGATATGAAATGTTAATCAATTGATTAACATTTAGCTGAGAAAATGGGAACATGGATTCAATTGTTTAATCAATTAATATGGATTCAACCAGAAGGGAACATGGGAATGGATAGCTCACAGGTCAACCCATCCAACATGATGACAACGCAAGCGCCTAGTTCGATTACCATCCCACGTCTCGTCGAATAAAAATGATAGAAAAAGGGTGTTGAGCGCACCGAGAAGGAGGAACCCAAGAAAACTTGATGCGGATACAGGGTAGGAAATCTAAGCGATCTTAATGTAAAAAGAATTATCCACGAAATAACATTCCCTCGTTAACCTAGGTATCGAGTTCTGTGCCATCAACAACATTTAATACTCAAGTAAAGGGAGGCATGTAGAGAGAGACTCGTCCGAGTTAAGGCGGTGGCTGTGTGCAGTCAATCCCTCTCCAGGAGATCACGTTGACACTCCAACGCCGCCTGCAGTGACCAGGTCGCGGACTGACCACGCACTGTCAGAAGAAGGGATAAGGAGAGGCGTGATTTTCCAGTCGGTGGGAGTTAAGGCAGTACGCCAGCAGGGAGATTCCCAGGAAGGTGTGCAGAGGTCAAGCATAATCACGCAGAGAGAGAAAACCAAACATGCAACAGTGCAGAGAGAAAAAAAATGCGCAGAGGGTTAAAAATACACAGGTCGCCTAACACCCCCGTGAATATTGTTGAAGGTTTAAAGAAGTTTCGAGAGGCAACATGCCACAACGCTGCGGAAGAAAACAAAATGCAGAGGTTCAAAATTACTCAGAGATAAAATCGTGCCACAAAGAAACGCAGGAAATTGCATAAAATAACGCAGAGAATTTGCAAATGGCGGAGGCCCCATCTGGTATTACATTTGCTAGAACCCACGAACGGTTTACATTGCCAGATTTATTCATAAAACTATTTTACATTGCTAGAACGCAATGATAACCACCAGTCATTTTACATAGTCATAGCATAAAATTTACGCCATCCCGAATGAGAAATAAGACATTACACAGAACAGAGTAATGAAAATAATATAAAAACATTAACACAGTCCAACAACATAGACAATAACTATTTTCCACAGTCGTAGAATCTCAGTGATCCAACTGACCAGCTACAACAGCTTACGAAGAATTAATCTATAACCATAACAAGTTTTAATCGCCGAGGAACAACATAACAACCATTACATCCAAATACAACCAAGATTTTGATACCAACATAAGCCATAAGCATTCTATTCTACCAAAGTATAACAACCATACCTTTGCCTTATAGCCCACCGCGATGACATCCACGCTCCGTTCTGCTCCTTCTCTGTACACTCCCGCTCGTCGACCGTAGAGACTACACCGGTACCTCCCAGCCAACGCTAGGGGTACTCTGTTTCCCCCTTAGCCCCCCGAGCCGCAAAGGGGCCACACACAGTCCAGACAGTAACCTAGCTTCCCATCTCGCCTCCAAGGCTGAGCTACCACTCAATCAGCTGAGAAAATCCCCATCTCCTCACAAGCAATCAGTCCAGTTACAATTTTGGCAGCATAACAATACCTCATAGTAGATCCCCTCTTTTCCCCCCTCCCCCTTTCTTTTATGCAGTCTCAAACCCTAAATTATAATAAATTAAGTTTTCTAATGAAACCCTAAAAAATTCTCTCTTTTACAAGTGTCACTCATCCCTCCCCTTCTCCATAAATTATTTCCCCCCTTTGTTTTTATAACTTAGACATTATGGAATACACGTCAATTTGGTTATAATAAATATATATTACTTTATTTTTTCTATTTACAAGCATGTTAGTCATCATTTTAATTTATCATCGTCCATCATTTTAATTTATCATTAATATGTATAAATACCTAGGTTAATAAGAGATTAAAGTGATGATAAACATGTATGTGGGAAAAGTAGATGTATAACATAAAAGATGAATAATGAGAAATTAAGGGGATGGATGGTGATTTAAAAAAAAATGTGAAATGGGCATGTAAATGGGAAATGGATACTGGAAGATTACGGTGATGGGTGATAGTTTACTAAAGTAGACATGGATAATGAGAGGATAATGGTCTTAGTCCCCTTTTTTTTTTGGAATTTTCTTTAAGTTATACTACATAGGTGATGTCATTCTCCCACCAGTTAGGAATTTTTTTTTTTTTCTTTGCAAAGTTTTAAAACTATTAGATTTGCTTTAAATCTTACCCTCGCCATTGCCCCAAGAATTTTATACAGACCAACTATTGCTTAGGTGGGTTCTGTTTAACTGTTATTTTTATTCCAGGGTCTGCTCTTAGGGTTAGAATAAATTTTACCCTAAAGTTTTAGACTTAGTGCTAGATTCTGAACTGGGTGTCACTGGGTTAGGGAAGTTGTATAAGAATCTCTTAAGGCATTATTGTCTTAGGGATATTTAGGGTTGTTTCCGTCATCCACCTCAATGCGACGTGCCCTTTAGGATGCACCACGTGCTCTGAGGGTGCCACTCGGCTTGTTCATTTCCTTTACGCGACGTGCCCTTCAGGATGCAACATGTGCTCCAAGGGTGCCACTCGCTTCTTGTGTTTATTTTGTGAGAAGTGCCCTTCAGGATGCACCACGTGCTCCAAGGGTGCCACTCGCCAACTGGACTGATTGGT
>SNQJ01S0078967.1:16015-42168 GCA_010110895.2 Picea sitchensis | reverse complement strand
GCTATGTCAGGCGCCTGATATGTCGTACGCACAGGAATAAAGTGAGCACTCTTCGTCAGAGTGTCTACTACTACAAAAATCGAGTCGTGTCTCCTTGCCGTCAATGGCATTCCAAAAATGAAATCCATCGAAATAACTTCCCATTTTGATGCCATAATGTCATGTGGTTGAAGTAATCCTCCTGGGTGTCTATGTTCAGCTTTTACCTACTGACACTCTAGACATCTAGCCACAAAGTTGACTATGTCGGCCTTCATTCCCTTCCAAAAGAATAATGGTTTAAGGTCTTCCCTCATCTTTGTAACCCCTGGGTGAGCCATGTAAACTGCTCTATGAGCCTCACTCAGGATCAACATCCTCAACTCGTCGTTTGGCGGTACGTAAATCTGACCTCTAAACCTCAATAACCCATCGCTCTCCAATGAATATCCCTCATATCGTGGTACCATCATTGTGTTTTGTATGATAAAATCCTCGACTTCTTTGTACCAGTCATCATCACGCTGTAAGGTGAGAATATTCTCACATAGATTCGTCTGAAGAGGTAACACCGAAAAGATGCGTGGTCTTCGACTCAAAGCATCAGCTACTCTGTTCACAGTTCCCTTTATGTAAGTAATCTCGAAGTCGTACTCGCTAAGCAGTTCCGACCAACGCCGTTGTCGCGCGTTTAGGTCGCTTTGCGTAAAGATGTGTTGTAGTCCACAATGATCAGTCTTTAATTCAAATTTTCATCCAACTAGGTAGTGTCTCCAAACCTTCAAGGCATATACGATGACTAGTAGCTCCAAATCGTGCGTCGCGTAGTTCTCCTCATGCCTTCTCAACTTCCTCAAAATGTAAGCAATCACTCATCCGTTTTGCATCAAGACTCCACCTAAACCTTCATTGGATGTGTCAGTGCATACCAAGAAGTCTGCATCCATGTCAGGGACCTTTAGTATTGGCGCGGTTGTCAACAACTCTTTAAGCCTCCGAAATGGTTCCGCGCATTTCTCTGTGCAAACAAGCTTCTTGTTTTTCTTCTGCAATTCCGTGATCGGATTTGCTATCTTCGAAAAACCCTCGACAAACCGTCGATAGTATCCTGCTAATCCCATAAAACTACTCACTTCTGTGACATTTGTCGGCGCAGGCCACTCCATAATATCCTCAACCTTGGTTGGATCCACGGCGATACCTTCGCCGTAGATGACGTGCCCTAAGTAGTGAATCCTCGATTGATAAAAAGAGCATTTGGACAACTTCCCTTACAATTTGTGTTCTCGTAAACATTGTAGTACCAAGCGCAAGTGCTCCTCATGCTCCTCCATCGTCCAAGAGTAGATCAAAATATCATCAATGAATACTTGGACGAACTTGTCCAAGTACTCGCGGAACACCCCGTTCATCAAACTCATGAATACCCCGGGGGCGTTTGTCAATCCAAACGGTAGAACAATAAACTCGTAATGTCCAAATCTCATCTTAAAGACAGTCTTAGGGATGTCATCCTCCTTGATCCATAACTGGTGATACCCTGATCGCAAATCGATCTTGGAGAACACCGTCGCACCCTTCATTTGATCGAACAGATCATCAATTCTAGGTAAGGGATACTGATTCTTGATCGTTGCCTTGTTCAGTTGACGGTAGTCAATTCAAAGCCTCCATGATCCGTCCTTCTTTCATATGAAAATAACTGGTGCACCCCACGGTGACACACTAGAACGTATTAGTCCCAGATCCAATAACTCCTTCAGTTGCATTTTCAAGTCTTGCAACTCTGGGGTCGACATCCGATAAGGCGTTTTTGCTATCGGTTCGGTTCCCGATTTCAGGTCTATGGTAAACTCCAGTTCCCTTTCCGGCGGCATCCTAGGCAACTCCTCTGGAAATACGTCTGCAAACTCCTTCACCACCGGAAGGTGTTCTAGACCTTTCGCTACTCCCTTTTCGTTTAGCGCAAGGATCGCGTAAAGCTTGCACCCCTTGCGCATACTCTTCCGTAACTGTAAGGAAGAGACGAACCGCAGGGAAACTCCCTGGTTCCTTCCTACAATCACGCGTCTTTGTCCTTCGTCATCAACCAAGCTCAATCGTTTCGTCTTACAGTTGAGTATCGCCTCATGCGTTTCCAACCAATCCATACCGATCATGACGTCATAAGATCCTAAGATCATGACGTACAGATTGATCCTTGTGACAAACTCTCCCAGGTTAAGGGAACAGCCCGTAACCTTTCCTCCAACCTTCTGTTTGGCTCCCGAAGCCATCTCCACAAAGCTAAACTCATCCTGTTCGACTTCCTTTACCTTAATCCTTTTTAGCGCTGCACCATATATGAAACTCTCAGTAGCTCCTGGGTCTATCAAAATACTAAGGGTCTAGTCAGCGACAGTACCTATCGTCTTGAGCACAGTCGACTGGTGCTCTGCCTGGCAGTTATTCACCGCTACATGTATCCGATGGGCCTTGCCCATATCTCCCACGGTAGCGGGTCCGGCTGATCCAGACACTCTGGCCCTCTCCACAGGACAATCGCGCTGGTAGTGTGGCTCCCCACATGTCCAACACCCCTTCTTCGGCCCAATAGTCTTGGTACCCGAAGTAAAAGATGACTTCCCACCGGCCTGAAACCCTGGTCTCTTCTGCTGAACAGGCCTAAGCTGCTGCTGTTGCGAGCGACGCTGCTGCTGGTGCTGTGGTCCTCGATAAGGTGTCTGCTGCTGAGGTGGTGGTCGTCGGGGTGTAGCAAAAGTGGATCCCCTCTGGAAGCCATGATATCCTGGCATATGTCTCGCTAGTGTCCCATGTTGCGGCGCACCAGACGAACTCTGCCCTGCGGGTCTCACGGGAGTCCTGGTCTGACCCCCGCTGATAAGCTCCTCCTCTGCTATGAGGGCCTTTTGGACAGCGTCATGCAAGGTTTGAGGCATCAGGATCCTAGCCTTTGCACGTAGGCTGCCGTTAAGGCCAAACACGAACCTGTTGACTTTGAGCTTCTCGGTGTTAAGGTGCGGAGCATACCGGAGCAGCTCCATAAAACGTGCCNGAGCTAACGCTCAATGAATTCCTCTGAAAGGTACCTCTCTCAGAACCGTTCCTCAAACAGTTCCCATGACACGTCTTCATTGACCATGTTCAGCTGCGGCAGGAGCGTCTTCCACCATAGAAGAGCGCTCCCCTTCAGTTGAAATACCACCATGCGGACCTTCATGTTGGAGGTATAATCGCGAAGTGCGAAGCACATCGCCATATTCTCCAACCATGCCTCGGTGGCTGCGCCGTCCGGGGCACCAAAGAACTCGGGAAATTTTACCTTCTCGAGTTCACGGTGAATTCTACCTGTAACGGCCGGTGCGTGCAGAAAAACCTCAGGGGGTGCCGGCGCCCTGGCCTCGTCTCTGTCCAAATGGCTGATCAGAGCCTTGGACATGCGCTGAAAGGATCTCATCATCCCAATAACATCACCAACTGCTATCTGATCCTGTCCGAGAACCTGCTCGCCTCCCTGGGGGTTAGACCCCTCAGGCGTGGATGCAGCTGGAGGCGTCACGCCTCCTCCCCTAGTACCCCGTTGTCTGCCTCCGCAGCGTCCTCTAACCATGATACCTGCACGCACACAATCAACTTGATCAGCAACAGTATAATAAAACCAACTCATGTCAACGAAAGCCGTAGTGAACCCCAAGTCGCGGGTTGAACCAGCTCTAATACCATATGTAACGTCCTCCTCATTACGTCAACAACTCTCATCACAGGTGCGGATTTTTTTATTTTTTTATTTTTATTTTTATTTTTTATTTTTTATTTATTTTTTGATTGAATGTATAAAGCAATTCTTTTTATATTGAATACATAATTAAGCGATTGCATGGTGGAAATAATGACATCATTTGGGTTACACATAAGGATAAAGCTATTGCTAAATAACATGAATAAACCAAGAGTGAAGCAATGAAGCAATTTCATAATATCATTTTGTTTTTGGTATAAAGAAAATATTTTATATTGTATACATATTTAAGCAATGGCATGGTGAAAATAATGACATCATAAAAGAACTTAACCAATTCCTGCCATTCCTACGGTATGATAAAATAAACAATAATGGTAAACGAAAAGCCATAATAAATTAAATTAATGGAAACATATTGTAAAGAAGTTTCTTTTATATTGCACACGCTTTAAAGTAATGGCCTGATGAAAATAATATTCATAAAGAACTTAACCAATTCTTGCCATTCCTAACGGTATGATAAAAGAACAATAGTGGTAAAAGAAAGGCCATAATAAATTAAACTAGCACGAGCACAAAGGTTTTGTTGTTGAGGAACGCCGATAGGCTATAACCGAAATGATTGTTTAACTGGAATATTAAACCCTAACCCAACTTCCAGGTTTAATTATTAAATGGTTGATTAATATTAAACCAGCGCCACACTGTGGTTGTTTATTGAACCCTAAAGGATTTTAGGTTTGAACCCTAATTTATTATGAACAAACCTAAATATTCTGAATATTGAAAAATAATATTAATTGTTAAACCCTAATTTATTCTGAGATATGAAACTATTGCGCAGATATGAAATGTTAATCAATTGATTAACATTTAGCTGAGATATGGAACTATTGCGTAGTTTCTATGTAAGTTTAATTTTTCTGAGATATGAAACTATTTTGCAGATATGAAATGTTAATCAATTGATTAACATTTAGCTGAGAAAATGGGAACATGGATTCAATTGTTTAATCAATTAATATGGATTCAACCAGAAGGGAACATGGGAACGGATAGCTCACAGGTCAACCCATCCAACATGATGATAGCGCAAGCGCCCAATTCGATTACTATCCCATGTCTCGTCGAATAAAAATAATAGAAAAAGGGTGTTGAGCGCACCGAGAAGGAGGAACCCAAGAAAACTTGATGCGGATACAGGGTAGGAAATCTGAGTGATCTTAATGTAAACATAATTATCCATGAAATAACATTCCCTCGTTAACCTAGGTATCGAGTTATGTGCCATCAACAACATTTAATAATCAAGTAAAGGGAGGCGTGTAGAGAGAGACTCGTCTGGGTTAAGGCGGTCGCTGTGTGCAGTCAATCCCTCTCCAGGAGATCACGTTGACACTCCAACGCCACCTGCAGTGACCAAAATGCGGACTGACCACGAACTGTCAGAAGAAGGGATAAGGAGAGGCGTGATTTTCCAGTCGGTGGGAGTTAAGGCAGTATGCCAGCAGGGAGATGCCCTGGAAGGCGTGTAGAGGTCAAGCATAATCACGCAGAGAGAGAAAACCGAACATGCAACAGTGCGGAGAGAAAAAAAATGACCAGAGGGTTAAAAATACACAGGTCGCCTAACACACCCATGAATATTGCTGAAGGTTTAAAGAAGTTTCGAGAGGCAACGTGCCACAGCGCTGCGAAAGAAAACAAAACGCAGAGGTTCAAAATTACTCAGAGATGAAATCGTGCCACAAAGAAACGCAGGAAATTGCATAAAATAATGCAGAGAATTTGCAAATGGCGGAGGCCCCATCTGGTATTACATTTGTCAGAACCCACGAACAGTTTACATTGCCAAATTTATTCATAAAACTATTTTACATTGCCAGAACGCAATGATAACCACCAGTCATTTTGCACAGTCATAGCATAAAATTTACGCCATCTCGAATGAGAAATAAGACATTACACAGAACAGAGTAGTGAAAATAATATAAAAACATTAACACAGTCCAGCAACGTAGACAATAACTATTTTCCACAGTCGTAGAATCTCAGTGATCGAACCGACCAGCTACAACAGCTTACGAAGAATTAATCTATAACCATAACAAGTTTTAATCGCCGAGGAACAGCATAACAACCATTACATCCAAATACAACCAAGATTTTGATACCAACATAATCCATAAGCATTCTATTCTACCAAAGTACAACAACCATACCTTTGCCTTATAGCCCACCGCGATGACGTCCATGCTCTGTGCCGCTCCTGCTCTGTACGCTCCCGCTCACCGACCTTAGAGACTACACCGGTACCTCCCAGCCAACGCTAGGGGTACTCTGCTTCCCCCTTAGCCCCCCGAGCCGCAAAGGCGCCACACACAGTCCAGACAGTAACCTAGCTTCCTAGCTCGCCTCCAAGGCCGAGCTACCACTCAATCAGCTGAGAAAATCCCCAACTCCTCACAAGCAATCAGTCCAATTGCAATTTTGGTAGCATAACAATACCTCATAGCATATCCCCTCTTTTTCCCCCTCCCCCTTTCTTTTATGCAGTCTCAAACCCTAAATCATAATAAATTAAGTTTTTTAATGAAACCCTACAAATTTCTCTCTTTTACAAGTGTCACTCATCCCTCCCCTTCTCCATAAATTATTTCGCCCCTTTGTTTATATAACTTAGAGATTATGGAATACACGTCAATTTGGTTATAATAAATATATATTACTTTATTTTTCCTATTTACAAGCATGTTATTCATCATTTTAATTTATCATCGTCCATCATTTTAATTTATCATTAATATGTATAAATACCTAGATTAATAAGAGATTAAAGTGATGATAAACATGTATGTGGGAAAAGTAGATGTATAACATAAAAGATGAATAATGAGAAATTAAGGGGATGGATGGTGATTTAAAAAAAATGTGAAATGGGCATGTAAATGGGAAATGGATACTGGAAGATTACGGTGATGGGTGATAGTTTACTAAAGTAGACATGGATAATGAGAGGATAATGCTCTTATTCCCTTTTTGTTTTTTGGAATTTTCTTTAAGTTATACTACATAGGTGATGTCATTCTCCCACCAGTTAGGAATACTTTTTTTTTTTTCTTTGCAAAGTTTTAAAACTATTAGATTTGCTTTAAATCTTACCCTCGCCATCGCCCCAAGAATTTTATACAGACCAACTATTGCTTAGGTGGGTTTTGTTTAACTGTTATTTTTATTCCAGGGTCTACTCTTAGGGTTAGAATAAATTTTACCCTAAAGTTTTAGACTTAGTGCTAGATTCTGAACTGGGTGTCACTGGGTTAGGAAAGTTGTATAAGAATCTCTTAAGGTGTTATTGTCTTAGGGATATTTAGGGTTGTTTCTGTCATCCACCTCAATGCGACGTGCCCTTCAGGACGCACCATGTGCTCCAAGGGTGCCACTCGCCTTGTTCATTTCCTTTACGCGACGTGCCCTTCAGGATGCAACATGTGCTCCAAGGGTGCCACTCGCTTCTTGTGTTTCTTTTGTGCGAAGTGCCCTTCAGGACGCACCACGTGCTCCAAGGGTGCCACTCGCCAACTGGACTGATTGGTAGACATCTATAACCTCTGGAGTCAACACTCCGCCAGGTGAAATTGTGGGAGACTAAGGGCTATAAGGAATAAGGCCCCCGCCTTATTGCGCGCCCCTTAGAATCATCATGAGCGACTGTCGCAGTCTGCCCTCACAGCATCGTGGATCCTCCCGAACTAGGTAATCGTTAACCTACAGTTCGAGCCACGGCAGGAGTGCTAGTAGGCGGTGGCAGGGCTGCTGTCCACCCCTCTCCCTCAACCTCTCTGGAATCATGTGTGGCCCCTTTACTCCATATGTGAGTCTGGTCGGCAAGCTATCGTCAGCCTGCATCATCAAAAATCATGTCAGAACATGTCAACATCATACCATCAGATCAAAGAAATATCACAGCAACTAAATAAACCGAAATAGGACACTCCCTGACTCAATCCGGAGTCCAAGGGGGTTCCACCGATGCCTCTGCATCCTCAAGGTTCGAAACCCTGCACACTCAATGAAACAGAGTCAGCAGGACCTGTGTACATCAAATAGTAAAACATCACGTCATCTATCAATCGCATCATAATCAAGCATAAATGGTTTAACATCATAAAGGTCCAGATCACTTGCGAGCAAGTTTCCTCAAATAATAAGTTTTCTCAGTGCGCCAGAGCGGGATGTTACGGGTTACTAGGTGGGACCAATGGTTGAGATTTTGTTTCTCCTATTTGATGATCAAAAAACCTCATCTAACCTTGTAAAGGTATTCATCTCCATCGAAGTGCACTCAATTCAACTTTTAATTCTATCCTCCATCCTCTAAGGAATGGATAAGATCTAAAAACATCTAGATCTGACGGCTTAGATTACCATTGATGACCTAAGGGCTTCTGACCCCTTCCAGGACCACTCTCGTTTGTAAGTATTTCAGTTGGTGACACCTGCCACCCTTAAAGACATGTTAGATTCCATGTTATCCCACCACATTTCCATGATGTCATCATCCCCTTTCCTCACTTAAATGGAGCCCACGACAATCTACAACTGATAATTCAATCTATCCTTCATACCAATCGACAACTAATGTTCCTTTTCAAGATCTGTAAGTATTTTAGCTGGTGTCACCTTCCACCCTTAGAGACATGTTATCTTCCATGCTGGCCCACCACATTTCCATGATGTCATCATCCCCTTTCCTCACTTAAATGGAACCCATGACAATCTACAACTGAAAATTCAATCACTCCTTGATACTGATCGACAACTATTGTTCCTTTTCAAGATCTGTAATTATTTCAGCTGGTGACACCTTCCACCCTTATAGACATGTTAGCTTCCATTATATCCCACCACATTTCCATTATTTCATCATCCCCTTTCCTCACTTAAATTAAACCCATGATAATATACAACTGATAATTCAATCTCTCCTTCATAATGATCGATGACTCTCCTTCCTTTTCAATATCTTCGTTGTCATTGGTGGAACTATCTGACACCCATTACTTAGACTTATATACTTTGATGATGATTCCACTATCATCAACGGTCCTAATATCATCGATACCACTCCCAAAACTGATGCCTTCCCCGATGAAGTGATGAGAACTACTCTACCATACCATTTTGATGACTATGAGCTTCCCCAAATAAAACAAAGGGTTTTTATACTAGATAATGTTCTAACTTCAGGACTTATCCAATTTAAATGGTATTTTAAGGTAATACTAGGCCTTTAAGGGTTCATAACATACTTTGAGACCATTGAAAGATCCCTAACTTGGTTAAAATAAATATTCCTGCATATCTTGGAAGCTTTCTTCTCAAGAAACAATAATTCCATGAATACACAACACCACACAATGATCGTTTGACTTCATGAATTCAGTAGAAGTAATGGTGGAAATTAAAACACGCATTCCATTTTACTCAAAGATTTCAATTCATTGATTTCAAGCATTCATATTTCCCATTTAAATTAGACAAACAAAATTTTACAACATTCATACACAATTAAACAGATAAATTTAAACACTTATCTAAGTAGGGAAATATGCACCAACAACTAAATGAGAGAGGATGCGTTTTCTCCCAACCTTAGGAAATATTGGAGAGTGATTTCCTACAGTACGCCACCCCCGTTCCAAGCCATGATACCACAAAGGTGAATTATTTAGTTGGCTTCCAAAATTAGAATGATCCAAGAAGGTTACTCTCCTTCCTCCATTGACAACACTATAAGTTTCCCTCTTCCCACTAAGCTCAGGGCATCCACAAGTTTATCAGGTATTCTGTCAATTATATTTCCTATACACAAGGGAGTCCCTTCTTTTCTATACAATCCCTTAATGACCTCCCCTTACCAGTGCTAGTTTATTTCTAGTAAGTACCAAGATGCAACCCTCTATAGGTTCAGTGTAGATCTGGTTATTATCTATTTCAAGGTGATCATCAATATTTTGGACGAGATTCCTATTTTTTTCAAGGATAAATCTCCACTTCTTCTTCTCTTTTATTTGTACCAAAAAAATTATATGTTTGATGTTCCCTTGGAGTGGGATCTCATCACTCCAACTCTTCCTCAAAGTATTCTCCTTTCAAAGCTATGTGCTCTCCCCTCTTCTCTATTCCCCCTCTATTCGAACATGAGTTTTCACCTTTGGTCTCTTTCTCCTCCAATCCTTGGGATTCCTATGGCTTTTGTCTGATGTGACATATTTTTTGGAATCTAAATTTCTAAAGGGGGGAATCCGTGGTGTCCTATTCATCAAGTTGTTCAATCAACACCTTGCCTTCTTCAAGATACCAAACTGTCAACAATTATTAACTACTTCAACCACCAATATGATTTCCATTACAAGTCACATGGATCCATACCAATATAGGAATGTTGGAAAGTGTATTCTCATGTTTTTAAGTATAGGAAAGCTTGCTAAGAAATATTTCTATTTTATTCATAAAAAAATATCAGCTCCACCTCTCCAACCCACTTTATCAATTCCTACTTCATCAGTTCCCACTTGTGTATCATGGCCAATAATTTTAAGGTTGTTCCCTCTCAGTCAGTTGTATGGTGTTTTTATTAATTCAAAACATAATTGCATTCTTCATAATCACATCATATGAAGTCTTAAGAATAATTACAATCATGGGGAAAACAGGGTGTCACATTCCCCTCCCTCTTAAAGAAACACCATCCTTGGTGTTTAAATAACCATGTATATACATTTATACAGAAAGTAAATTTGGGTATGCCATTCTCATAGCATCTTTCAGTTCCCATGTAGCCTCATCTACTCCAAAGTGCTTCCATTGCATCTTGACCTACATGATGACTTGGTTCCAGAGCATTGTTTCTCTCTTGTCTAAGATGCATTGTGGCTTAGTCTGGAATTCTCCCTCTAGCTACAGCTATATCATAGTCCAATAAATAAAATTATTAGAATCATGTACATATTTCTTTAATAAATATACATGGAACAGATTATGAGATTTAGCAGTAGGTGGTAATGCAAGTCGGTATGCTAATGGCCCCACTCTTTCTAGGATATCAAAGGGTCCACAATAGTGAGGTGCCAATTTAACAAAAGTTCCCATCCTTAAGGAAATTCTCTTGGGTTTCAGCCAAACATACACATGCTCTCCCACTTTGAACTCTATGTGAGTTATATTGTTGTTTGAATAGCTCTTTCTTTTGTCCTAATCTATCTTCATATTCTTTCTTATATTGACCATTGTATTTTCCATTTCCTTCAACAATTATGGTCCAATGATAATATTATCCACTGAAATGTCCCAGTTGATTGGAACTATACACTTCCTTCTCTATTTAACATCAAATGGGCTCATCTTGAATGATTCATGATAACAATTGTTATAGGAAAACTCTACCAAGGAAATATACTCTTTCGACTGCTTAGGATGATGCATAACATGCATCTTCAACATGTTCTCTATCACCCTATTCACTTTTTTGGTCTAGATATCTATTTGAGTATGATAGTCCATGCTAAATGCCAGTTGTGTTCCCAAGCATGCAAACAAGAATTTTGAGAAATTTGAAGTGAACTTAGCATCTCTTTATGAGATTATGGTCTTAGGAAAACTATGGAATCTGAAAATTTTCTTCATAAAATTGTTAGCATTGTCTATGGATTTGAAAGTAGATTTCATTGGGATGAAGTGAGTTGCCTTGATCAACTTATATACTACAACCACGATTGTGTCATGTTTCTTCATTGCCTTTGGTAGACCAATGATCAAATCCATGGATATTGTCTCCCACTTCCACTCTCAAATAGGAAAATGATGCAATATCCCAACATGATGTCTATGATCAACTTTCGCATGTTCAAATTCTAGAAACTTAGTAATGTATTGAGAAATGTCCCACTTCATTCCAGGGAAATAATACATTTGTCTTATGGCTGTCACCATTTTCTGGTAACCAGGATGAACCAAATAATTTTTTTTATGGAACTCGTTCATAATCAAGTTTTTGAAATCTTCTGAATTAGGAACATACAACCTATTTTTGTACAATAACAACTCATTAAGTCAAATATGATATCCTTCATATTTATTCTCCATGGGTTCTTTCTATAATAACAATTTTCTTTCTTGGTTGAATAACTCATCTTCCTGTAGTATGGTTTTAATCCTCTACTTGATATCAAACTCTACTACACTTTTTGTTTCTAAGTGCACAATTTGCACTCTTCGGCTGAGCACATCTTCTACTCAGTTTTATTTTCTTTTGATATGTTTGATTTCAAAATGAACATCATTGATCAACGCCATCCACCTGGCCTATCTAGCATTCAAACTTGGTTGGTCTAACAAATACTTTATTCAACAATGTTCTATGATAAAAAAAACATTCTTTCAAGCAAGTAATGTCTCCGCATATTCAACACATGCACTATCACTGTAAGCTCCATATCGTGAGTGGCATACTTTTCTTCATGCTTAGTTAACTTCCATGATTAATAACAAATAACTTTACCTTATTGCATAATAACTCCAATGAGTCCTTATTTGCAAGCATCATTTCAAACCAACAAATCCTTTTCAGGGTTTGAAATATTTAAAACAAGGGCATTGGTCAAAAGATGTTTCACTTGTTGAAAGTTGGCCTCACACTCTTGTGACCATATAAATATCTTCCCCTTCATTTGTAAGTATGTAATTGGATTACCAATATTGGAAAATCCATTTATGAACCTTCTGTAATATCCAACCAACCCCATGAAGGAAATTACTTCAGTTACATTCCTAGGGGATGGTCAATCCATGATTTCCTTGATGTTCTCGGGATCCACTGCCACTCCTTCTGCTGAGATTGTCTGGCCTAAATACTGTATTTACTTCTATAACAAAGCACATTTACAAAAATTATCATAGATATGGTATTTTCTCAACACCTATAACACCATCCTAATATGTTCTCCATTCTCTTATTTAGTCTTGGAATAAACAAAAATGTGATCCACAAATCCTAGGACAAACTTGTCTAGATATTTTTTTAGCACACTATTTATTAGACACATGAAAGTGGCCGGTTCATTTTCAAGACCAAATGGAATCACTAAAAAATCATAGTTCCCATACCTCATTCTAAAGGATGTATTTTGTATTTCCTCATCCTTAATCCTAGTTTATATCCATACCTTAAATCAATCTTTAAAAAGACTGTAACTCTTCTGAGATGATCAAAGAGATCGCCAATCCTTGGTAAACGATACTTATTCTTGATGGTCATCTTGTTCAACTGTCTATAGTAAATACACAATGTCAAGGTACCATGTTCTTTATAAACAGGGATGGTGCTCCCCACATGGACACACTTAGCCTGATATAACCTTTATCCAACATTTCCTTCAGTTGTACCTTCAGCTGCAAGAACTCGAGTGTACTTTTTATTTTGCTACCTCTCCATGTATAATATATATTGAAAAAATAAATATCTCATGTTGGAGGTAGTTTAGGTACCTCCTCTAGAAACACATCCTTAAATTCCCACAACACAGGGGAATATTCAACCTTTATCTCCTTCCTTTTTACTGAGTTAAGCACTTGTATAGTATACAAGGGACACCCTTTCCTACTAAACTTCTTAAGATGCAATGTTTATATTTTCATTACTGAAAATGGATTTTGAATGCCTTGCAAGATTCTTGCGTTGCCTTCTTCATATTCAAATTCCAAAACCTTCTCATAACACTTTAATATTTCCTTTTGGGAAGTTAACCAATCCATACCCAACAACACATCATATGAGCCTAGGGGTATGATGTTCAAGGTTTTGCATACATAGTCTACTTATATAGGACAATCTTCTATGACCTCAACCACGTTTCTCTTATTTCTTGTGGCTAATTGGACTAACCATGCGTTTTCATGTTTATTCCTCTATAATTCACATGCTTCAACAAATTGAGGTGAAATATAACCAAGGTTAGATCCAGGGTCAATTAAAATAGAAATAGGTTTCTTTTCAATTATACCTTCCTTCTCCAGTATTGAAGCTTGGTGGTCTTCTTATCGATTCTCCACAACTGTGTATATCCTTGGCACACTTTTTGCCACATCATTTACTATATCTTCTTCCTATACATGATACACTTTCTTGCTATCATGTTGTCTGTGAGGACAATCCCTCAACAAGTGTGGTTCTCCACAACTCCAATAGTGTAGATGTCATTTCTTTAATTCCTTTACTATTTCTCTTTCTTGCTCTATTGGCTTATTTCCACTTTGAGATGGAAAATTTTGTTGGTGCACACTTCTACTTGGATGGCCAAATTGTGCACCCTTCCTTGAATTATTGTATGGAAAGGACTTGAATCCCTTTTTCTGGAATCCACTCTTAGCCTTTCTTTTCCAGTCCTTAGAATGATCTTTCTTGTGCTTAGACTGATTGTAGAAACACTTGGCCTTCCTTACAACATCTCCCAATGTCTTTGGCTTGTCAAATTCAATTATGTCCTGATAGGACTATGGAAATCCACTGAGAAAGTGATGCACTCTTGCTTTCTCATCCTCTTTAGGTAAGGAACATACCTCAATATTTCCATGAATATTTTATCATATGAATCCATAATAATTTGACGCAACTTATGCTCATGGAATTCCTTAATCTTGTCACCGTAATACTTCTATGATAAGTATGACTTTCTTAAGTGATTTTCAAACTTCTTCCATGTTAGTATGATTTCCTTTAGTCCTTTGATTTCCTTAATGTATTTCCACCAAACGGAAGGTCCTCCATTCATATTGAAAACAAAAATCCTCTCCTTGCTATTTTCAGAATAATTGTGTACCCAAAAATACTTCTTTAAACCAAACAACCATGCCTCAACTTCTTATCCTTTCTTAATATCTCCATTGACTGTAAGTGTCTTAGCCTTCTTAAATTATTCATTTAGGGAACTTTGTGAACATCTCTTCTTTTTATTCGGAACACTCGTTCCAGTATCAATATTGTAAATCTCTTCAAAATAAATCTTCCTACTGGATGACTCTATGGAAGCACTTCGACAAGATTTTATTTTCTTGACATTTTGATGCCTTTTCTTGGAATAACTCCTCCCCACATTGCTATGACTTAATACATGCCTTTTGGAATCCAAGGGGGTATTCAACTCTTATCAATTCCACAATTTTGTGTTACTAGGGCTCTCTTGCAAATTCTTCTGTATTTTAGACAAACTCTAAAATAATACTACATTATACTTTTCATGCATGACCTGAAATTTCCTGAGCCTCTCATTATATGCCTTCAGGATCCTAATAGTAGCCATCAAATCAGGAGGGGTTTCTCTATCCCTCCAGCCATTAGATTAATCATTTCCAAGGTGTGAGGTGTCTTCCATACTATGTTTTACCATTCACCTCTACTTCTTTTCAATACATCCTATAAGATGAAACAACAACCATTATTAGCAATGACATCATTATACTTAAAACATACATGACAAGAGACATTAGAAACCACTTAAAAAAATAGTTTTAGGTGGTCTCGGTGACCCATTCAATAGTAGAGTTTGAAATCTACTATGATACCACTATGTAACACACTCTACCCCCTGATCCTCTCTTAGGCTTGTGGGATGTTAAAATATCCTCTTCTACTACTTAATTTGTTTAGAGAAACACAACCCATATTTCGATTCTTCGCATCGAGAGCTTTCCAATAATCATAATCTTTCCCAAATATGAGCTCAATATCCAGAGTTATGACCTCTCAACATTTTCCAACTCCCTGCCATGTGACATCCATGTGGCTACCTATCACTCATTCCATCTGATGTGTCACTTGCATTGCGCCTGTGACCTGGCTCATCGACTCGACGGTTCGACCTCTCAGGACCCTTCTTCATCATCCTTGAGGTTCACTCTACTTCGAGGAGACATAAGTCACCCATGTCCTCAAGTTTTGATGATGAAATATGATGAGTCAACTCTCCAGATCCAGCAACTATTGGACCATAAAACTCAATGGATGTGATCATGTGGGTGCCTTCAACTTGCACAAAGATTAATGCTTTCCCTTTGAAACTCTTCAAAGGTAACTAGGTGGGACCTACAACAATATATGACTGAGATTCTATCTCACCCATTCACCAATCAACAACCCTCATATAAACTTGTAAAGGTATTTGTATTCATTGAAGTGCACTGATCCAAATGGATTTCAGTGGGCTCCCACCTATTCCAACTGGCTCATTTTGGCAGTTTTCTAGTTCAGTAGTTTTTTCCTAGTTTTTGGGTCCCTGACTTTCGGTGTCATTTTGAGGCCCTAAACAATGTTTTTAGGGCTTTCCACGGGAAATATGTGTATTCCTTGGACATAAATTTCCAACAGGCTATCGTGCACCTAAAAAAGTGATCGTATGCAAAAGTTACGACCCCAGGAAGTTGATGTACTAACTTACACAAATAGGGCCCACATAACTTTTGGCGGTTCATCTCCTAGGGTTAGGTTTTTGCACGTCTAGGATTTTTGACATTCCCGTTTATTGTAAAAATGCCTTGAGAGCCTCATTGTCATTACCTTCTGGTGAATGATCATAGCCGTCACATCTCTTCTCAGAGAGAAGCTGCCACCATTCTAGCAAGATTGTTTTCCACTGCATTTTCTAGTTTCATATTATTTCCTTATTGAATAAAAACCAATTTTACTGTATATCTGTTATTATGTGTTAAGAATATTTTGATAATAATCTATATTCATTTCATTCTTCTCATAAAATCTAGATCAGTGGTATGAGAGCGGTCTTCTCCTTGTCATTCTTAGTGCATGTTGCCAACGAGGTCATGGTACAAAGAATTGGGTCTCGATCATTTTTCTCTTGAGAAAAAAAATTGTTGCACGCCTACGGGACCTCTCATGGTGAGAGAAAAGAAAGACAACAGGACAATAGATCCCTTAAAAATGTTGCTCGAGGAAGCCCTCACGCAACATAGGAACGAGATGATGGATAATTTTGTGCAAATACTTCGGCAACTACCAACGGGTGATGCATCTTCCTCAAACGGAGGCACCACCCCATTCAAGGTACAAATAAACTTCGATATTCCTATATTTGAAGGTCAGATAGACGCAGATGCTGTAGAAAAATGGTTGAATCTGCTAGAAGGGTATTTCTCTATCCATAACTTCTCAAATAGAGAAAAATTACTTTTGCGGCCCTCAAAGTTGTTCCCCATGTCAAAGATTGGTGGGAAAATTTCTGTGAGCAGAAGGAAACAAAGGAAATCTCATTATTTACAGCTGCGGTCACTTGGGAGTCATTCAGGGATGCTATTAAGGAAAAATACTAACCTGTTGGAAGTTATGACGACCTGTATACAAAATGGACCACACTGCGGCAGGAAAGAGACCAAGAAGTGCCTGAGTTCACAAATATCTTCCATACCTTGCACACTAATATGGGTATCAAATATTCTGAGCGACATCTGGTGCTCAAGTGTCGTGGCAGTCTGCATAGATACATCCAGGCCAAAATGGATTTACTAGACAACTCATCCTTAGGCGTGGCCTACCGATATGCCGTCAAAATCAAGTAGAAGCTCAAACAAAAGACACAACAATTTGGGCCTGGGAACCCCTCACAACAAAATCTAGGAGAGGGCGACCCCAACTCGTAGAACAAAGGACAGAGAAAATACAGATCACCTCAGGACAACCAATCTAGGCCATAAGAAAAGGAGGACACTGGAACGACAAAGAAAGATATCGAGAAGTGGTGCAACTTCCATAAGATCCCCTAGCATAACACTACTAATTTCCACTCAAAGAAGTCGTTGGTGGATGAGGTTGAAGCCTTTGAATCAAATGTGGGCTCTGACTCTGAGTCAAAACTAGAAAGGGGGAGACATATCATTGTTGTAGAACCCAGTGCTACCATTTCTACCACCAAGCTCCATCTTGGTGAACCAGATGAGCCATAGGAAGGCGAGTTCCTTTTTCATTCATAGATGTGGGTGAAGGGTACCCCACTGCAATTCATCATTGATAGCGATAGCCAGAAGGGAATCATCTCATCATAGTTTGTCAAGAATCTTTCCCTTTCGACAACGTCACACCTACAACCATACACCATTAGATGGCTCCACCAAGGAAGCGACATTCGTGTCAGCCAACAATGCCACCTGTCATACGGCATAAATCTTTTCAAAGACAAGGTATTGTGTGATGTTTTCCCTCTCGAAGTTTGTAATGTTCTTTTGGGCCAACCATATTTATGGAAACACCATGTTGTATATGAGTCTAGGCCTCACAGTGTTATTATTACTTTGAACAAGAAATTGTACAGGATACCGGAGGTAGTCCCACCTAGTGCTATTTCCTTGAACTCTACCAAGCAATGTAGGAAGGTCATCTCTCAGATGAGGAAGTTTTTCTTCTTCGTGATTCGATCCCAGAATGAGAGAAATATCACAACCACATCCAGGGACTCCACGACTGACCTCTCCACTCAACAAAACTATTCCAATACACCAACTCTCTTTCCCCTCAAGCCACATTGTTGAAATATTAATTGTTGAAAGATTAATTACTGAAAGATTAATTAATTTTCGAAATTTTAGTTGTTGAAAGATTAATTGTCATTGAATTGTTGAAAGATTGGTTTTCATTGATGTCAACCCCTAAATAGGAAGTTAACCGGTTTCATGTCAAGGTAAAGTAGTTGTAAACAAAAGTTAACACATTGCATGTCAGTTGCATGTCAAAGTAACTATAAACATAAGTTTACAAGTTGCGTGTGAGTTGCATGTCATCATGAGATCCTCATTAAAACAAATAGAATAGTCAATTCAATATCGCTTCTGTGAATCACTTTTGAGAATATAGGTTGGAGATTTAAGGCTATGAGTCGAAGGAAGAGAAGTCCAGTGAAGTAAGAAGTTTTCAAGAGTTGAGAGTACAGAGAAAAAGTTTCAGAAAGAGGTTCTTTGAGTAAATCTATGGGTTTCTCGAGGAAAATCACATACATTTGTGGGATACAATGAGGAAAAACACAGATACCCGTGAGCATACAGTGTATGGGGTCGTGAACTTGTGAGGAAAAATTATTGAAGATCAAGGATCTAAAACTCAGGTCATCTACATGTGGAAGGTATGTTTTCATCTGTATGTTAGGGTGAGCATTCTGAATAAATAAGGAACATGTATGTATTAGTGATTCATAAGCATTTGATTTGGAGAAATCTATTATGAATCTTGGTATGAGGTATGTGTGGTTGCAGTCTTGATGAGATATCAAAAGGAGTAGAAGAAACATAAGTATAAAAAAAAACAACAACAATAGGTTATGAGTGATAGAGGTAGTGATAGACTTGTCTACATTTATATTTCATGATGGTTGGACATGGAAAGGAATTTGGGTTGTAGCCTCCTTCCTATTGGATCCGTTTAAATTAGGGATTTGGAGCTTCCTTTAGGTTGCAACCTCTAAATAGGGGGTTCGAGCCTCTTTCCATTTGTAGTTGGAGAAATTGGAAGTTGGTTCTTCCAATGAATGTACTCTTTGATAAATAAGAAAAAAATTTTGTGGTTTTCTACCTCATTGGGTTTCCACATAAAATTCCATTGTACTATGTTTATGTGATGTCTATGCATTGAATTATGGTGTTGATGATATATTGAATGCTCGTTATATTTATCATATGTTTTATATTTTTATTAAAACTACTAATTGTGTTCATATTGATTCATCCCCCTTCTTAGTATTCCAACAATTGGTATCAGAGAAGGTCCTTGAAGAAACAGTCTAACCACTAGAATGAGATCATGGAATATGCTAAGATTGGAGCACCAATGTTTGGTGGTCAGAACTATACCTTCTGGAATAAAGGATGAATTCTTTTTTACATGCATATAGATTTATGTTTGAAAATCAATAGTAGATGGGTATACAACACCATCCAGTCCCCCAACCGACAGAGATGGAAATAAAATCAACGAAAACAACTCAAAGGATAAAGGTACTATTCTGGGTAGTCTAGTTGATTTAGTATTTGTCAAGGTTATGCATTTTGACAGTGCAAAGAATCTTTGGGATAAACTCCAAAATATTTATGAAGGAGATTACAAGGTTAAGGGAGCTAAGCGTCAAATTTTAAGAGATAAGTTTGAACAATTCAGGATGAAGGAAGGTGAATATATTGCCGCCTACCTTTTGCGAGTTGAAAAAATAGTTAACACGCTTAAATGATTGGGAGTAGAAGTTGATGACTTAGTAGTTGTTCAAAAGGTATTGAGGTATCTTCCTATGATATTTGATCCTAAAATATCATCTATAGAATAAAGGAAATATCTCAATACATTGAGCATGGATGAGATACATAGAATATTTACAGCCTATGAAATGAGAACATAACAGGAGAACCCATTCACAAAGGAAACGAATTTCAATGCATCAAAGAAGACAAAGAATAAGCACAAGAAAAAGTAAAAAAAAAGTTGCAATTGTAGTGATGATTCATAAGAATATGAAGAGATGACTAACTTTGTAAGCAAATTAAAGAAAGGAACTAAAAATCATAAATCTATGCTTCCATTGAAATGTTTTAATTGTGGTGGTATTGGTCATTTTTATTCTAAATTCCCTCATAAGAATAAAGACAATGATGAAGAGGAAGTTTTAAAATGGAAAAGAAATATCAAAAGGGAAATAAGAGAAGAAACAAAATGAAATTATTCAAGAAAAGTTTCTACTCAAAGGAGGAGAGCTCCTCATCATACGAGGAGGATAATGAAAATGAAAGTGATTCATAAATATTACTCTTCATGGCAGTATAATATGATTTCGAAGAAGAAGGTGAAGTAAATATCATATCAGAATTAATCAGTGCATTAGAAGAAATTAGGAAGGAAAGAAAGAAAAACAAGTCACTCAAGGCAGAGATAAAAATGAAAGAGGGATCTCATAATTCCAACTCTAAAAAACTAGAGAAGATGATAACGAGTCTAAAAATTTAAATAGAATAAGAAATAATAATTGAGGAAATAATTAGAATTCAGTTAGAAGAAAAGAAGAAAATGATTGGAAGTTTAGAAGAAGAAATACTCTCTTTAAGGAAAGATGTGCAATAGAAGAGCACCAGAATATTTGATCAAATAATCAGGAATCAAAGACCATCCGACGATATATCTATACTAGGATACAATCAAGTACAAAATAAGAAATGATCGAGCTCCAAGACAACAAAACAAGAAGTAGGAAAAAACAACTATGTAGAGATTGTTAAATATTTTGTCAAGAAGGAAGAATGGAAGCCGCCAAAGAAGAACATTCCAGAAATAAAAAAGTCTCAAAAAGACAAATTTAGAAGGAGTGCATCACAAAGAATATAATCTACACCCAGATACCAAAGATTTTTTATTTATGTTTATTATTTTAATTATGCTAGTATTGGACATAAAGCTATAAAATGCAGAGCCTATGCCAATAATAGAGGCAACTATGCAAGGTACTTAAATAACTGTTATCCCAGAAAATATTATGAAGCCTACAACTGAAACCAAAACAATTTTGGTTCATTGAGAAATGAAGTAGAATGCTACAAATGCAACAATTTTTTTCAAATACTCAAGAATTGTAGATTGACTATTCAACCAGGGAATCAAAGTAGAACATTAACAGTCAGATATAAAAAACAAAAGAGATATGGAAAATAAAGAAGAATGAATGCTCGCTTACTGTACAAGCCCAACACAGGAAAAGTGATTGGTATGTTGACAGTGGTTGTTCAAAGCATATGACAGGTGACAATAACATGTTTATAACTCTAAAGAGAGAAATAGATGGACCAATTTCATTGGGAAATAATCATTTAGATAAAATTATAGGTAGAGGAACACTTAATATTGGAAGCAAATATGCAATGGCAGAAAATCCTCTACTCGTCGAATATATGAAACACAATCTGTTGAGTGTAATTCAAATGTGTGACAAAGGAAAGTTAGTGGAAACAACGATAAGGAATCTGAACAACATATGTTTTTTGAATGAAATTGAAAACAAACGTTGTTGTTTAGGAAAGGAAAATGAAAGTTGGCTCTGGAATAGAAGAATGGGTCACACACACTTCAATAATCTTGTCAAAATCAACAAAAAGGAAGTAGTGAAAGAAATGCTTGAAATTTCAAAACCAACGAATACTATATATAAGCATTGTTTACAGGGAAAACGGACGAGGACCAAGTTCAAATCAAAGGATTAATCAACAACAAAACCATTGGATATTGTACATATTGATCTATGTGGAGTAACGAGAACAAAGGGATTAAATGGTGAACAATACTTCATGCTAATGATTGATGACTACACAAGAATGATTGTAGGTTTCTTTCTCAAGAAGAATTCAGAGGCATTCGATCACTTCAAGATATTCAAATAGATGGTTGAAATAGAGACAAACTTGAAAATAAAATGTTTTAGATTAGAAAACGGTGAAGAGTTTGCATAGAAAGAGTTCATGGATTTTTTTGGCGAACATGCAATAAAAATTCAATTCTCAATAGTCAAGACACCTTAGCAAAATGGAGTCACTGAAAGAAAGAACAAGACAATACAGGAGATGGCCAAAACCATGTTGAAATATTCCAAGTTGGGGGACAAATTTTGGGCACAGGAGGTACATATAACAGTTCATATTTTGAACAAAGGAATGCTCAGAAGTAATAGTGAGAAGATTCCCTACGAGCTATGGAAAGAAATATCGAAAAATGTGAAGAGTTTTAGAGTATATGGAAGCAAATGCTATATCAAAAGAGACTATGGACCAATTGGAAAATTTGACTCTCGAGTTGACAAAGGCATATTTGTCAGGTACTCAAGAAAGAGCAAGGAATATAATTGTTTCTATATGAGACTGAATATAATTTTGGAAAGAATCAATGTATATATTGACGAGACAAGTGTATGAAATCCCTAAGAAGAAAGAAAATACTCAATAGAGCAGGAAGGAGAGGAGGATTTGAAAGAAGAAGTAGAAGAAGAGAAATCAAAAGAAGAAGAAGAAGACTAGTCAAAAGCATAGCAAGAGTAATATGACCAAAACAATGTTCATATATCTCCCAAAACTCCTAGTTGACGAGTGCATAAAATTCATCCACAAGAACAAATCCTTGGGGATAAAGATGCAGGAGTTGAAACCCAAAGACAATTTCACTCACATGAACAAAGACATCTAACATTTTTGTCCACATTTGAACCCAATAGCTTTGAACAAGCCAACACTAATGAACACTGGATCAAATCTATGGAAGCATGGATGATTTTATGGGCTAAATTTCGCTCATGGGCTAATTTTCCATGGTTTTATCAAAAATGAGATTCGCTATTTTAAAAATGATTCGCCTAAATTTTATATAGATTCGGTATTTTAAAAATGATTCGCCTAAAATGATTCCCATGTTTCATTATTCTTTATTTTATCTGGTTCTTCTTCCATACAGGGATGATTTTAAGGATGGAAATTTATTTTAAAATGTAGAAACCTTGGCAAAACTTACTAATCCTTCATATGTCAACTATAAATGTTTGGTGATATTTTTGTAAAAATATTCAAATTTAGAAGTATTTTATATAGCACAGGTTGCAAGATTTCAAGAAGCACTGAAGGAAACACATGATATGGAAGTAAAGAAAATATTCAAATATATCAAAGGAATAAAAGACTATGGATTATGATATCCAAAAGGGAATGAACTATCTCTAGTTGTGTACACAAATGGAGATTGGGTAGGAAGTGTTGATGACAAAATAAGTATAAGTGGAACAAATGTCTACTTGGGTGATTTGTTGGTATCCTGGTTGAATAAAAAACAATATTCAATATCATTGTCCACAACAGAAGCAGAGTATATTGCAACAACATCATGTTGTACAAAGGTTCTCTAGATGAATTAAACTTTGCAAGACATACAGGTGGAATATGTCGAGCCTATTTTGATATTTTTTGATAACACTAGTGCTATACGTATTTATAAGAATCCAGTGATGCATTCCAAGACGAAACACATTCTGATCAAGTTTCACTTTCTACCGGAACATGTTGTAGAGAAGAACATCAAGGTAGACTATGCTGGGACAAAAGAACACATTGGAAATATCCTCACCAAACCTATTCCAAGGGGGACGTTTAAGTATCTTCAACATAAACTTGGAGTAGTTTCATCCCCACAATGATCTACATGGTAGTTGGAACAGTAAGACAGGGGGAGAGCAATGGTAATCATGAAGTATTTGAATGATTTTTATTAGAGATGTACATGAGGAAGAACCATGAAGAGAAACATAAATATATATCAGAGGCTTAAAAACAGGGGGAGCATACCAAAGGATACGTCATCCTTTTCCATTGATGTCAAGGGGGAGAGAAAACCAGAGGGATGAAAAAACTTCTACATATTGAAAAAATTGCGACGACTACTTGTGATGAAAGTACCCTTTCATCACAAAATTGAAGATAAAGATTTGGATTTTTCAATTTTTTACAAATCCAGCCTGCATTTGTCACTCTTGAGATGAAAACAACTGTACGTCTCAGGATTGACGTATGTGAATATAGTGGACTCTCTTCGCTCTTGCGATGAAATTTGGTTATCGTCGTAAGAGAAACGATACAATGATGACTATTACACTATTCAAACAATCACCCAACTATTTGACAAAGTCAACATTGAATTGGTCAATGTTGACTATTCAATGTTCAACTTTCATTGCTCTTGCGACGAATATATATATATATATATATTGGAAATTAGAGATATTGCGACAAAATTTCTATAATAACGACAGTTCAGAGATGGAATTTTTGTGCGAAAGAATGTCAAAAAATATTATAGGTGGGAAAAAAGTAAAGATGGTGAAAAGTGTTATGGTAGATGTTATTGCTCTTGCAAAAAATGTTGCACTACACGTCCAATAAGAATTTTAATAGAAACAACTAAAAAACATTGTAGGAAATATGGACACATTGACGGGGGATCGAATGAATATCATCCCGTGGAATTAGCTATATATTCATTATCTATTTTTATATTGTCAACAATATATATATATATATACAAATATATATATTGTTTGAATATTTGTTATACACACTAATTTTGCATGATTGTTTGTAGTTATAAAGTTAGAGTTGCCCCCTAACTTTCTACAGAATATTGCACCAAGTAGTAGAAAAAATGATATTGTACAAGTTGAGGAACATGATCAAGCAAATGAGGATCTTAGGGAAGGAGATGATGGGACAAATCAAATGATCCAATATTTGTTTTCTCAATCGGATGAGGATGGGGACAATGATGGTATTTATGATGAACCTCTATTAGAAAAGGAAAACAAACGACTTTTTGAAGGCTCAAGAGCAAATATTCTTAAAGGTTATGAATAATTTGTCGAACACTTGTATGACACAGATCCTAAGGTATGTAATACGTTTCGTGTCATATACATAAATGTTCACTTTTTTCGATTTTTTTTAGTGTTAATTAATGTGTAAAATAAGAATGCAATTTTTATGATTAATATTCTTTACATTAACTAGTTATTTTTTATGTTGTAGATTGTTAGGTGAATTTTTGTTACCATCGTCAAATATTTTACCTCGTGCATATTGATATTTTCATGCCATTATCAATGACATTGGAATGGATTATCAAACTATAGATGCATTTCCTAATGATCATATTATATATTTTGGACAACATGCTTCAAAAACATAATTCCTGCAATGTCTTATCAGTAAATATCGAACTGATCAAGTAACAAAAAGGGTGCCTTGAAAAGTTCTTCATCATAGCCATTGTTCATGTGTGAAAGCATAGCATAATTTATGGATTAACATGCACATGATAGAAGTGGATATGGTTGTCTTCGAATGCCTGCCGATGGCTATGAATTTAGGGAAATTGAGGAAAAATGGGCAGATTTCAAGGATGAACCTCATAATGTTAGGCTTTCATTGGTAGTTGACAGTGTTAATCCATTGAGAGAGAATAGGTATATTTACTTAGTGTGGCCTATTTTTTTCATCAACAATAACATTCCTCCTTGTATGTCAATAAAGAGGGAGCACATAATGTTAAGAACCCAATACTGAATACAAAAACACCACAACAGATATAGAAAAACAATATAGAAAAACACAGTTTTATTATATCAAACCCTTGAGGTAGGGCAACACCATACAATGGATCATATTATGGAAGCGATCCTCTCCTGTTCACTTGCCTCTTCGAGGGGGCATCCTCCTATTGAGCTACTGCTCCAAATACAATACTTCTCTTCATGTCTCATTACATTGCTTAAACCCCTTTATATAGTGCTACCATCACCTAAGAACATTCTAGAGG
>SNQJ01S0078967.1:1755-13026 GCA_010110895.2 Picea sitchensis | reverse complement strand
CTCCAACATTTTTCAATGCACAAGAACACTACCTCATACACCAAGTTGAGGAGATTGAAATGTGTGCACATGTACACACAAGGTCAATGTGGATGGTGGAGAGGCACTTGAAATCATTGAAGTCTTTGGTTAGACAAAGAGCATGTCTTGAGGGTTTTATGGTTGAGGCATATATGGTATATCAATCCATGGTGTATATTATTCAGTATCTTCCTAAATTAGCAACGCTAACTATGCATACAGTGGATCACATTTGGGATGTGAACTCCATAAAAAAAACTGAATATTAGGAGCACCTCTTGGGGAAATGTAGAGTGCAAAAAATGAGAGGTAATATATTAATAATTGTGGATATTTATATTAATACATATAAATTTTCATTTTTTTTTATATGATCATACTCATTAATATATTAATAGATTTTATTTCATAAATTATTAATATTTACCATGGTTATAACTAATATTCAATATTGGTGAATTATGATTTTTGATTCAATTGCTCAAGATTGGGATGCACTGCATTTATACATTGAAAACAATATTGACTGGATGAATGTATTGATTGAAAGATGTAAAAAACATCATGTAAGTAGGTTATCATGGCAACGACTATCTGAATTAGTTAGAGACGTTCTTTGTAATGGATATGCCAATGTTACACAAAGGGAAATTGATTTATCATATGGTCTTAAAGATGGATAGGCAATCAAATTCACCCATTTTATTCAGTTATTTTATATTATATTAATGTTTCTACATGTGTACTGGCTTTTTCAGATACTTTCCAAGTTACATAAATATGTTAATTTATTAATTGACAATGCATCTTTTACATATCTGGCATATTGCAGTTGAAACACCACAAAGCTATGTGGTACAATGGTCATAAATTTCACATCAAACAGTTGGATGAAACCAGTAAAAATTCTAATAGTGGGATAACTACAATATTCCAGGTCACTAATGTTTCCTCTAGGAGTGACAGACATCCCTGAGAATATGAAAATAGATAATATGGGTATTTGAATGATATACTTGAGTGTGACTTTAATTACTTCAAATTATTTCTATTCGACGTCAAATGGTATAGGTTACAAATGCATGAACGTGATGAAGAAGTAACTGTTATTCAACATGCCAATAGATTTTCGATGATTAAAACAACGATGTTTGAAAAAGGACATGATCGATATGTTTTTCCAAGCCAATGTGAACATGTATTTTACTCAAATGTTCCAAGAGAGAGGGATTGTTCATTTGTTGTTATATATGATCCAGGAGGAAGGCCATTTAAGTATACTCATGTACAAGAAGAAGATGATATTGAAGAAGAAGGTGATTCACCAGATCAGACAGAGTCGAAAGATCATGTAGGGTCGACAAACAATGAAGATGATGAAGATGATGATCTAGGCATGGGAGACAATGTAGTTCTTGATGATGATGTTGATGATTATGATATCATCAATCCCTTCAACACCGTTTCTAAACCATATGATGATACATATGTCGAATTTGATGAAGAAGAATATACATAGTAAGGATGATACAGATGTTGAGTTGGATCAAGTACGTGACTATATATTTTAATTTGTATGAATTATTCTCTTAAAATATTTACTTATGTCATGGGTTAATTACATGTTTTTAATTTTTATGTGACATTTTTATATCCTATGTTACATGTTTTTTAATTATTATGTGAAATCGGAAAATAGTCACCAATATAATAAAGTACGTGGTAAACTAAAAATATCATTTACAAACACATAATTTCATTTACCTTCATTAATTATTTTTTTTGTAGTTTCTATGCATGAATCTTACTAAGTTGCTTTCGATTATTTTCTATTTTATAGATTGGGTATTGGGGAATTAAGAGTGATGTGAGGGGGAGGGGAGGGGCCGTATGAGCTTTCACCTTCACGTGGTTTGCCTTTTTCAGTAGAGGATAAATTATTCTTGAAACCCAGAGAATCTCAGTCATTTGTATACCATCATGATCGTAGATGTCATCATTGTTGTCATAATATTGCATCAATGAAGTTTCTATGAACATGTTTGTCATTTATATAGAATCATCATTGAAACTGTTTGAAAACATGGGACTTTGGCCCATGAGTTATGTGGCAAGAAGAAAGTGTGTTTCCAAACTCAAATATGACTTTCACACCCACTCTATATATCCGATCTTGGCCTCATTTCATTTGAACATTCTTTGATTAATGTCATGCATGAAACTCCCAACAATATACCCATCGTCATGGTCATTCTCTTTAATTTCATCACCTATGGTGTACAAAACCAACATCATGCCAATTAGGCCCATGCGTTTAGTGGCAAGAAGAAGGCACTAGAGGGAATTTCATATTGAAATAATGATTTTATACTAATAGTCTTTAACTTATGGAGCAAAGAAGTAATTATATGAGAGAAAAAAACAAAGACACGAAATAAATGATGAAGCTTGTGCAATTTATATCAACTAGTACTTGTTTATTGACATTATTACATATCCTTGCAGTAGTAGATGTAGTAACTTGTGTGTCGAACTAATTTTAAAAGGAACAATGAAAAGACATTATACTAGCACTAGACATGGGCAACAGTGACCTGTGAATGGGACCAATGTTGAATTTTTTTCAAATTCTTTCTGTATGCACTGAAATTTCACATGGATAGACTATTTGCATGTTGTAATGATATGGGAGGGTTTATGGACTCAAATTTGACTCACACACCCACTTTTTTCCATCATCAATTCATCATGTAAACCATAAAATCTATTTTTCTTTCAAAGTACACAAATTTGGTGACACAAGTTTTAAGTTTGCATCAACCTTTCTTCATTTTTATTTCACATTCTACATTGTATATTCAATGTATATGTGTCATAGTTGTGATGAAAAATACCTATTTTTTCGTTCATTGTTTAATCAACACCACAAAAATATGTCCTCACAGTACTAGATGTAGGAACATGTGTAATTCCGAATGAATTTTAAAAGGAACAATGAAAAGACATTGTGCTAGGAATAGACATGGGAAACAATGACCTGTGAATGGGGCCAATGTTGAAATTTTTTCGAACTACTTTTGTATGCACTGAAATTTGACATGTATAGAATATTCACATTCCTTAACTATATGGGAGGGTTTCTAGACTCAAACTTGACTCACACACCCACTTGTTTCCATCATCAATTAGTCATGTAAACCATAAACCCTATTTTTCTTTCAAAGTACACAAATTGGTTGACACAAGTTTTAAGTTTGCATCAGCCTTTCTTCATTTTTCTTTTAGGTTCTACATTTTATATACAATGTATGTGTGTCATAGTTCTGATGAAAAATCCCTCTTTTCATTCATTGTTTAATCAAAACCATAAAAATATGTCCTTGCAGTAGTAGATGCAGGAATGTGAGTGTTGAACGAATTTTAAAAGGAACAACGAAATGACATTGTACTAGGACTAGACATGGGCAATAATGACCTATGAATGGGGCCAACATTGAAAGTTTTTCAAACTGTTTCTGTATGCACTGAAATTTGACATGGATAGACTATTTGCATGCATTAATGATATGGGATGGTTTTTGGACTCAAATTTGACTCACATAGCCACTTGTTCCCATCATCAATTCATCATGTAAACCATAAACCCTATTATTCTTTCAAAGTACAGAAATTGGTTGACACAAGTTTTAAGTTTGCATCAACCTTTCTTCATTTTTATTTCAGATTCTACATTGTACATACAATGTATCTGGGTCATAGTTGTGATGAAAAACGCCTGTTGTTTCGCTCATTGTGTAATCAAAACAATAAAAATATGTCCTTGCAGTACTAGATGCGGGAACATGTGTATTGTCGAATCAATTTTAAAAGAAACAACAAAAATATAATATACTAGGAATAGACATGGGCAACGATGACCTGTGGATGGGGCCAACGTTGAATTTTTTCCAAATTGTTTATGTATGCACTAAAATTTCACATGGATAGAATATTCACATGCCTTAATGATATGGGAGTGTTTCTAGACTCAAATTTGACTCACACAGCCACTTGTTTCCATCATCAATTCATCATGTAAACCATAAACCTTATTTTTCTTTCAAAGTACACAAATTGGTTGACAAAATTTTTAATTTTTCATCATCCTTTCTTCATTTTTCTTTCGGGTTCTACATTGTATATACAAAGTATGTGTGTCATAGTTGTGATGAAAAATCCATCTTTTCGTTCATTGTTTAATCAACACCATAAAAATATGTTCTTGGAGCAGTAGATGCGGGAACGCATGTGTCGTATGAATTTTAAAAGGAACAACAAAAATACATTGTACTAGGACTAGACATGGGAAACAGTGACCTGTGAATGGGGCCAATGTTGAAATTTTTTCAAACTATTTCTGTATGCACTAAAATTTTACATGGATAGAATAGTCACATGCCTTAATGATATGGGAGGGTTTTTGGACTCAAATTTGAGTAACACACCCATTTGTTTCCATAATCAATTCACAATTTTGATTATTATTAAGTTTCTAACATTACAACTAACTCTTATACTTTTAGTATACTGAAAATGGAAATATAGTGTTTCCATATTATTTGTTGAAGACAAACATCTTGTTAAACAAATTCAATTTTGTAAGCAATAGAAATCTTAAATTATTAAATTTAAGCGGCATATGTTTGGTAAACGATATTTTAAATATTTATAAAGTAAGTAGTTTAGATCCTTCTTAAATTCCAAATTTCATAAAGGTGGAGGGGACTCCCTCACCCTGACATGTTTCAAAATGAAATATTTAGCACTAAAAACTTCTTGTAATGATAGAGGATGTATTTTCCTTATTTGGGCACGATAAAGGCCTCTAAACACATCCATTTTGCACAAAACCACCTAATGGAACCTAGAAGACCACTCCAAGGTTAAAGACCCCGCAAAGAGGGCATGCGCCATGGTTGGAGTCCTTGTTCACAACACATGATGCCTAGAAGGTTTATTTTACATCATAAGGATATTTTTTCCCTATTATGATCATGGTCAAGGCCTTGAGATTTGTATTTAGTGAGGAAAACATCTTAATGGAAACCATATCCACCTCCCAGGAAAAGGACACCCTAGTGAGGGTTCATGCCATAGTTCTAGGTTTTTTTCATAGCGCTTGACCTCGTTAAGGTTCAATTAGAGCTTAATGTCATTGTTTCATCCCTTGACCATGTTTAGGAATTAAGACCCATTTCCAATGCATAAAACCTACTAATGGTTCCCACATCCCACTCATAGGCTTGCAAACAACCCATACAATGGACTCATGTGTTGGCTCGAGCACTCATTCAAGGATCTTGAGTTCAAGACTATTCAACAATATCTTGAGGCACTTGTTTTCATTCCTCGACCATGGTCAAGATCCTATGATATATACTCAGTTCACAAAACCTCCTTATGGATTCCATATCCAACTCTAATGCTAAAACCCCTTAGATAGGGCTTGTGTTATGGGTTGCAGGTGTTCTTCATGGTGATTGATCCTAAGAAGTGATGTTTAGGGAATAACGCCCAAGTTTTTCCCTGCCCTAACCATGAGATTTGAGCTCAAGAAGGTTCATTTAGGGCTTAAGACCCTTCTTTCCCCCTTAACCATGTTAATCCCTTAAGACCCATTTCTATTGTACAAAACCTACTTATGGAACCATAACCTCCTTTTGATTCTAAAGAACACCAAATACAACCCTGAGAACCATTCCTAATGGGGGGTCTGACACATTTTTATTTAGGGCATATGTTTTGGTTTAATCATGGTACTTGTATCCCTCAAATAGTCCAAAAATAATCTACAAGGGTCCTATGTGATGGCTCAAGGACCCATCCAACACTATATCCTGAGAAGTTGTGTGGGTTGTAGTTGTTGCTCATAGAATTTAAGCCTAAGAATGTTCAATTAGGGAAAAAGTCCCTTGTTTCCCTCCCTTGGTCTTGGTTAGACCTAAAGACCCATTATTGCTTCAAAACTAACTTATTCATGGTGCCCAAATTCCACTTGGAGGTGAATGATATGTTACATAGGTCATATGTGGTGGTTTGACTACTTGTTTATGGTTGTTGATCTTGAGAAGTGAGGTTTAAGGTTGCATAATATTATTTCCTTTAATAAACTATAGTCATGAACCTAAGAGCCATCCATGATGAAGAATTTCCTCTTGGTTGAATTTGTATTCTTGATTTTTCCTTTCTAATTACACAATCGTTTTTTGCATGGCTTGCATTTTCTGTTGAAGTGTTTATGTTTGTTTAGAAACATTAGCCTCCATTGTGTTCATAGCATCTGAAATAAAGGTCATCATTTCATATTTTGAACTATTTGTATTGAATAGACTTTTCTTGGGATCACTCATAGTCCTATAGGATCTTTCCTGAATGGATCTTCTAGTGGCAGACATATTCAATGATTGTTATGTTGTTGGATATTTAGTAAAGGATTATATACCTTCCAAATGGTTGATGCTTATATGCACAACACTACTTGAATATACACGCACACACATAAATTTCTTACTATGAGATTCTTACTAATGCACATGTTGTATGATTTTTGAGATACGATGATGGAAAACATGTTTAATTCTTACCAATTATAACATATTTGTTTTGGATTGTTAACTATTTTGAAGATGCAGAAGATAATTTTTTGAAATGCATCTGCACATGATTGTTGTTATTTATTTTTGGATGAAGATGAAAATGGATATTTACCCTAAACAATAGGATGGAGGTGACATTGACCTCCCTTCTTACATGATTTTGATTTCTGTTCACTCCTCCAAGTGCATTCTCAAAGGATTCAAGGTGAATCTCTAGAGGTTGAGCCCTAGGGATGATTTTAGGGGCTAAATTTTGCTCATGTGCTAATTTTCCATGGTTTTTCCCAAAAAATGATTCACTATTCTAAAAATGATTCGTCCAAATTCTATAGGATAAAATTATTTTACCTTAAAAATTGCCAAAATTGTATACAAACTATATTAAATCCTTATAAATTTGAATATTTTTACAAAAATATCGCCAAACATTTATAGTTGGCATATGAAGGATTAGTAAGATTCGCCAAGGTTTCTACATTTTAAAATAAATTTACATCCTTAAAATCATCCTTAAAATAATTTTCCATCGTTAAATGAGCCCATTATCAAGATCAAACAAAGAATGTGTGTCGTATATCGGTTTAAAATCCCTGTGACTACTTGTATTTCAGACACCAAAATAAGAAATATTTATCTCCAAGGTTAATTTGATGGTAATCATGACTTCTACACCAGACATCCATTTGACCTCTTGGTTTACTGATGCGTAATATTTAGGTTCTACTAATATTGGTAACATGTTAGCCAATTTAATCCTATATTGATGCATATTAATCCTCAAAATATGATTAATATTATTGGTGTATTTCCATACAAGGAGGAAATAGATACCACTCCATGGAATACATTCTCTCATCTGAATATCATGCCAGTGATGTTTCCCTTACATGAGCCTAGATACCCTCTTTTTATGTTTTCATAAAGATTATGGGTAAAATTCCCCATTCTTGTTTAATTAATGGTGGCTCATGCCTAAACATTTTGTCTAAATTAATAATTATGGAGAAACATAGTATTTCTTGTAAAAGTGAAGTGAGAAAAATTCTCACATTCAACAAGAAGGTTCAATTAGCCATAGGAAAAATAAAACTTTTTACTCTAGTTATATTTGCACGTCCTAAAATGAGCATTATATAAACTTTTCTAGTGGTTGACATGGAAGTAGGTAATTATACCATTATTCTAGGACATGAATGACAACATTTGACTAGTGGTTCATTAGTTTAGATGGTTCTCACATGATTGTTACCTGGGGTAATAGAATATTATCATATTAAGAGAACATAGAACTATCCTTTCTATTGAAATAATCCATGGTTTTGATGTTGTCTACATTGAAACTAGACCTAACACTTATTCTTTCTTCACAAAAGAGGAAGATGCCTTTGCTTCCTAATCAAATTATAATTAGGATCATGTTTGGCATTTGTAATTTTATGTAGCCTCTCCTCGTGGAGGTAATGGTGTTTGTATAATGTTGTATTCTCCATCAAATAATTCTCATATTTCGGTAGAAGTTTCCATGTACTAATAACGTTGTCGAATTTGAATATTATTTCTTAAGTCTATATCAAGATCTACAACTATGTTGCAAGAAAATTTGTGTGTTTAGGCATTTGAAACTAATTATAAATATAACAAAAATATTCTATAATCCCACAAAAAAATGTTTAAATGATATATTCAAATAATAGATCACCTAATTGAGAAATTTCTCTTTTAATTTGACTTATATTCGAAGAGAATTAAATGTATAGGATGATAACTTGGTTGTGTATGCCTCTCCTACTAGCATATTCAAATTCGAGTGGTGGAGACCAAAACCCAAATAAACACTACCATTTCAAATTATTCTAAGCGTGCGGAGACCTGCATATTTGAGCCCAACGAGAGGGAGGAGAGAACCTTCGTGCAGTGGAGACATACATATTGCATACGCCTATCTATCGAGAATACGCTCAACCAACAAGAGGGAGGAGAAAACACCTACCCAGTGGAGATCACCTTCATATTGCATATGCCTATATTCTATTGGGAATATGCTCAACTAGCGTGAGGGAGGAGAGAACCCCCATGCAGTGGAGACCTGCATATTGCATACACCTATCTCTCAGGTTTGGTCACAATATTGGTTAGGGTTTGGACAAGTCTCCCTGTGAGGTATTTGTTCACAGGTGGGAGGTGGTTGTCCTAAGAGGGAGGAAAGAACCCCCAACACACTAGTGGATACCATGTTGGAGAGAATCCTCGACCATTTACCCACACAAATTGTGACACTCTAGCCCATCAATGAGACAAGGATGCCTTACACAACAGACCAAGCAAAAGAGGAGACCCGACCACCCTTATACGAGACAAAGATTCTCAGGGGATCACCAACAATGGCACAAAAATCGATATGTTTCTTCCAGAAGTATAAATGGGTTGTAGAGCACTCCCAATGGTCAGATTTGAATTGGGTTTTATTTTTTTGAAGCATAGCATAGGATGCCTGAATGTTGAGATCTTGCATTGTGATGTTCATGGCTAGTAGTTGCAAGTTGCAGGACTTACTCATCCCCCGAGAAGTGTTATAGAAATATTTTCCTCACCCTATGCAATCTTTCACAGTGGGTGTTTTTACATTTCCTTATGCAAACTTGAAGTCCCTTTTTTTTGCAGATATCAGAGCTAAAAACATTATTTTTCCACATATACACACCATAACAACTATACAACATGTGTATATGCAGTTTGCACCACTACATCCTGCGTAGATTGGGATTTGTGCCCACAATTAGAAAATGGTGTCGGGTTTCCATGTCACGTCACGAGATCAATGATCCTTGACCTTCCATATACTAGAAACGTTTTGACTTGACCCTTCAATTCCACTTGAAGGCTACAAATGGGCCAAATTCGAGCTATGGAAAGGAGGAGAAGAATTTAACTTTGAGAGACAAGTTACTTTGGAGAAATTATCTTAAATTAAATATTAGTTTATAATGGTCAATTAGAAATTAGACTTAGGCATTAATAAAGTCAAAGTGACTTTAGGTTAATTTATTTTCTTTTAGGTCATATATTTTCTTTTAGGTTATATTTCCACTTTATCCCACATTCATAAAGTGGTTTGACTCTAATTGATTGTAACCTATATAAAAAAGCTATTTTCTCTCTTATTTTATTGATTGAATAAAGACAGATAACCTTATTCAAGTTATCTTGGTTTCTGTGTGTGCTCGATTTCCGTTACATGGTATCAGAGCGAGGTTAGGGCCACGGAGTCTGGGAGCAGGTGAAGACCTAGGGACTGCTGCTGACAGTGACGGATCGAGGGATCACCAATGTAGCACACTGAAGTAGCCGAAAGGGTTTCAGATCAGCCGGAGTCAGGTTCATTTGATTTTTTGGTTTTAAAAGCCAGATTGGTGCCCAGCTTCAAAGATCTGGTGTTTTTTTTTACTGCTAATTTCTTGAGTTAGAATATTTGAGGAGAAATTGGTTGATTTGGAGCTGGTTGAGGGTAGATTGCAGGTATTTTTCCATTATTTATCTGCTAAGTTCAGTATTTTATGATCATCTATGGCTACATTGACCAACATCATGTTGGAAGGCAACCAAAAGTTCTCTGGGAAAAACTACAATACCTGGAAGCAATGCATGTTGGCCATTTTTGCATACGGGTGCCTGTCAGATGTTGTTATGGGCACAAGTCCTCGTCCCACGGTTGCAGGTAAAGACCAGGACATGTTTGATGGCCAAGAAAGAGAGGTCCTGATGTTGATCAAATTGTCTATGACAGATGAGATGCTACCTGAGGTTCAGAATGGGAAGACGGCTGCAGCGATCTGGAAATAGTTGAAAGAGACCCATGAGATTTCAGATAAGGGTCGAGTGTTATTTTTAAAGAATATGTTGTTCTCGATCAAGTTGAGTGACGGTGCCTCTCTCCAAGAGCAATTACTCAAGATCAAGGACATCCGTGAGCATTTGGAGGCCATTGGTCGGAAGATGGAAGAAGAGGACATGGTGGTGATCATGCTAAATAGCTTGCCCGAGTCCTATGAGCACTTCATTGAGACCTTGAACATCACAGCTATAGACGTTGACCTGAATTTTGGAGAGCTATCCAATAAGCTCTTGCAGAAGGATAGGTGGAAGAAGCAGTTTGGGAGCAACAGTGAGACAGAGGGTTCAGAGAAGGCCTTTGCAGCCAAATCTAAAGGTAAAGGGAAATGGACAAGGAAACTTGGTCCAAGTAATGATGAGGATGCTACCAAAATCTTGAAGACCATCACTTGTCATTACTATGGAAAGACTGTCCATATGCAGAAGCACTGCAGAAAGCGGTTGGCATATCAGAAGCACAACCACGGAGGGTCGCAGCAGAAGGCCCATGTCGCAGAGCACACTAAGGAGAAGGAGGCAACCTTCTATGCCTTTATGGCCCGTACACAAGCAGATCAGTCCAAGTCATCTGCTTTGTTTGTTGATTCAGGCGCATCCAGGCATTTCACCAATCGAAAAGATTGGTTCACAGAGTTTACACCTAGTCCATCCAAAGACTCGATGATCTTCGGTGGAGGCGAGGAGTATAATATAGTCGGCAAGGGGAATGTTCAGATTTCCTTCG
>SNQJ01S0078966.1:47921-62369 GCA_010110895.2 Picea sitchensis | reverse complement strand
AGTGGGAGTAACACCAGTTCAGTGGGAGTTAACTAACTAGTTCTATTTTTTACTTTAACACTAGTTCATTGGGAGTTAACTCACTAGTTCTATTTTAGACTTAAAGACTAGTTCATTGGGAGTTAACTCACTAGTTTTATTTTAGACTTTCTAATATTAGACCATCACTATTATGCATGCATTCCTAATTATATGATGTCATTGCCTATATGAGTGAATATCACTCACTCATTGATAAAATCATAATATACATTGATTCTCATTCTTCATTGTGTATCTCTCTTCCTTTTCTTGATAAGCTTTGTTTGTGCATGCTTTAGCTAGATCTTCTGTGTAGGTTTCCATGAAACACTAACATTTCCTTCTCTCAATTGTTGATTTAAAAGAATCTTCACAAGAGAGGATTTAACATACACAATTACATGAGAATTTAGTATGTAAGTCCAAAAGTGCGCCACCGCTTTTACAAGAGATAGGGATTGCTTCTCCAATTCTGAATATCTCAATTAATAATCATGAAGGCTCTTTCTCATGAAGCTAATAGGAAATTATTCACCCTTGGCATTCCTCTAAGTAAGAATAGATGCAAAAACTGTTTTGTAGTGAATGAATAAATAATGAAGTCTCTTTGAAAATTCGGGCTAATGAGGAATGGAGCTGTAGTGATTACCTTTTTGATATTATTAAAAGATTATTGTGTATCTGTGGTCCATTCATACATTTGGTCTCTTTTCAACAATAAATTGATCGACTTCACAATAATTGCATAGTTAGGGACAAATCTTCATACACAGTTCATCTTGCTGAAGAATGATTGATATCCCTTCTTGTGTGATGGGGGATTGAGTTCATTTATAGCTTTAACTCTCTTTGGATCGATATATATTCCTTCCTTGCACACAATGTGACCCAATATTTTTCCTTGAGTTATGACATAAGAATAAAAAGAATTTATTTGGATTTAAATGAAACTTTCTATATATTCCACATCAAAACTTTTCGCACCAGATAGAATAGCAATTAAGCTCTTTATTGTAATATATCAGTCATATTGATAATCCACCATGGGCCTATCATTCCCTCAGCGCGAATGTAGCCCTATGAAATGGAATCACTTAAAACTTGAGACATCAGAACTTTTCTCGAAGATGTTATGAAGATTATTTTCCTCATGCTAGTAACCAGGGCAATTGATAGCAAGCATCAACATGGACATAGAACTAATCTAATGACATTTGGAGAGTAGGCGAGATAGGAGTTTCTACTTTATTCGTTTATTCAGAATCCATGAAATCCACATCCAAATCTCCCCGTGTTGTTTTTCCATATCAGAGTTGAAAATGATAGGCTCTCCAATGGAAATTTTCATTACATCCTTTAATTTAATTTCAAATTCAACATCACTGGCTCAGACATTTGAAGTTCATATCATATCTTGAAAGGTTTTTCCCTTTCGAGAATAACCTTGTTATTGTTTTATCATATACGCTACAAATATCTTGCACAACTCCACTTCAAACATCAGCCATATTAAGATATTCTTTAAATAATGTGACATATTGATCAACTTCGTTAATTGTGTAATCAACTCCCAAATTGACATATTTTGGGAACTATCAGTTCTATATTAATTTTTCTTATTTCTTGGACCTTTCGAAAAGATGCTTCTTCATGGAAGGTTTTTAGCATGATCGTCTCTTGTTAAAAGAGACTCATATTGAATACAAATCCTTGGGACAACATTTATGTGATTATACTCATCTTCATCATCATTCATGATTTTGTTTTTCCAATTCTTCATCATTCTCAAATACTTGGAAATGCTCTAAATTATCGAATTATAGAAGGTGACATGCTCTTTTAACTTGAAACATGTTTTCTATGAACATCATTGAAGGTTTGATAGTGAGGCAGCCAAAGCCAATGGATTCTTCTGCCTTCTGATTTTTTCCCCTTGTGACGAAATAAATGTTGAAAGAGCTAAAGCTTTCCATCAATTCATTAACTCTTTTGAAATATAACTTGAGTATTTCCTTTTTAATCTTATATCTCCGGGTAACTTGATTTATTACCAACTTAGAGTCTCCAGTCACAATTAGATGTTCTATCTTCGTTTCTTGCACAAGAATCATTCCCTAAATCAAATCTTCATACTCTGCCCCATTAGTAATTTTTGTACAAATTCAAGTCTTATAACATGTGGATGCAAAATATTTCCTGGGTTTATAAGGTGTAAATTCTAACCTTGTACAATGTCTCATGTAAACCAATTTAGAAACGGAAAGCTCTGATGGAAAATACAAACATTACGGAGAGATTTTTCCCACAGAGCTTAAATTTGGAAAACCAACATATATTATATTCGTACATTGTGTTACATTATTTTACAATACAATATACATATAGGGCAGTGACATCAAAAGCAATGACTTGGATTAGTCCAAAACCCTAATTCCATGCTTAAATAGAAAACCGTTGGCAAAAACCATGTGGTAGAAAAACCACTAAATACATGACATGTTTTCCTAAGGTAGGTGTCGCGTTCTTGAGGAATAAATTTTTTTCAAAGATATAACACATACCCAACATAGGATGGATTCCAACTCCACTCCCGGAACTTGAGCAAGCTCCATCAAATGACATCCTCCAATAACCTTCAAACTGATTCTTTTGATTCTCCATATCTTCAATCTACTCCATGTCGAGGATAGCATAGTTTTTGATCCCAATATCTTTATAATCTTCCATTAGTTCATTGTCATTCTTTTTCAGGAAAAGCGAGGTCTCTTGGGTTCACGAGGGACCTTAATCATTT
Source organism: Picea sitchensis (assembly GCA_010110895.2). Classification (NCBI taxonomy): domain Eukaryota; kingdom Viridiplantae; phylum Streptophyta; class Pinopsida; order Pinales; family Pinaceae; genus Picea; species Picea sitchensis. The sequence goes on along the minus strand of SNQJ01S0078966.1, from coordinate 59,554 downwards.
CTCCTTATTTATCTAGAAACATCATCCATCTTCCATCATTCATTATGTATCCTAGTCGCAACACCAATCTCTTCCTATTACAACTCCATATGCCGAAGGAAGGTCTACCACAACAATATTGAAAAATATGAGGGAGTGCGTCATGATATAGCGCCAAAATGTTGATTTCTCCATAAGATGGCACTTATGCAGAATCAATTGCATATATGCTTTCACCCGTTTCATAATATTTGGTGCAGCTCATTCCCAATGCCTCCATGACGCAGGTAGCATAATATTATTTGTCACACTAGTGTCAACTAAACAATTATGAAGTGAAACATCATGATTTTCAATTGAAATATATAAAGGTGGGATTTTACCTCTCAACTTGATGGTTGATGTGTTTTGGATTTGTTTTGGACTTATAACAATAGCCTCCATCCTTTTCGGATGGATCATCCAACAATCTCAAAATATTCTCCCTTTGTTGAGGGATCTTTACCACTTATGTAAAGGAAGAGTTTGTCATAACTTACTCCAAGTCCTCTGACATTGTATTTCATTTGGGGAGGGTTTGACACTAGGTGTTTCTTCTTGCTTCCAGCGCTATCTCCTGTCACATTTTTGTTTTCCTTTTTTCTCATTCACCTTTTCTTTATATTTTTCCTTTTCCTTTTCATAATCATTTTATTCTTGGATTTATTTACAAATGCTCGTGTATGGGAAAAATCATCTTTCGAGTCAAGGCAATTGTCACCTTCTTAAAATATATACAAGGATGTATCGCATCTATCCATCTGTACAGTTTCATAAATTTCATTAGGTAAATAATCATTTTCCTTTCTCAGCCATTTTCTCATCATATACATCGGAACAAAGTAGAACTTGGGAGTTGGTTTCTGCAGGGACCCTTTTGTATTTACTGCATATTATCAGTGTTTCAAACCTCCTCTATTTGCTTGGGAGGGTTTTAGCCTTTTCTCTTGGTGAAATTCTAGGATTTGCTACATAATTACCCCCTTACTAATATGGATTTATCTCATTTTTTCATTTTCACGATGGTTCTATTCTTTTGTGCAATTTCAATTCTTTGCTTAGTTTTCTTGAAATTGCTTAAAAAGCGAGTCTACCTTCACATAGTATGGTTCCTTAAAATCCCCCAATTGTTTGATTTTGGATTTGTTGCGACTTCTTCTCTTTGTTCTTTCTTGAAATATAGTCTCCTTGATCATCAATATTTTAGGCCTCCATCGTACGTACTTTTCCTAGTATAATGTCAGGGTCAACACCTATCTCAATCATAATTTCTTCCATCTAGAAGGCCTTAATAATTGATTCCTCTAATCCAATCGAGATCCGAGCTTGTGAGACTTGAAAAATGCTCAAAAATGAAAGTGCACAAGATGCGAAGAAACTAGTGCCATTGTCAAAGTCTCATCTTCCTGATTTTAGCGGTATATTTACTTTGTCAACTGGACTCCGTATGGAAGCAAGATATCGCATTATGTCCAGAAAAGCCAAAGCGGGTAAAAAAATTCTTGTCTGATCAGTACGTGTGAGAGTCGTCTGACCGTCGATGATGTCGGTGTTAATATGGTAGAGTTTGATTAGAGCATAGTCGAATGATATCGTGACACCGTAAACTTTTGTTGGTCAATGGTAAAGATTGCCGTGGCCCCAATCATGAGAGAACGCCACGCTTGGCACCTTTATTTCAGTTTTTGGTTTGTAAAATTTTATTGGAGTCAGTGGGGTTAGAGCCCTAGACCTCCCACACCGGCTACACCTTATAAAAGTCCAACTAACCAACGTGCCATGCTATGTTTCTTAACAATCATATGATACAATATTTATTTAAATTTGATTATGTGTATGTTGGCGTAGAGAGTGGGGCTTAGCCAGGCTGAGTAGTTGTATTAATTTAACATGTGACCATGTAAACGGAGGTTTGGCACGCGGGGTTTTAAACATAGCGTGGGTTTTACATATGGTAAGACCACAGTTTCCATTTATATATATATGACCCGCGGTTAGACCGCGGAGGGTTTTAAGCAGTTTTAAAATGGATTGTACTCTTTATTATAGCGAGGAGTCTATGAACCCATATGCCCGAGGTGCACAGAAGGTTAGAGGCTGGCTGGCATATAACCATCCTACGGTTTGCACCGGTAAGCACGGTTACCCGGTCTTTGGGTTTTCAGCTATTTATTAGCGTGTGTGCGAGTTCACACAACAAAGAGATTGCAATTTGTAGATAATAGAACAACAAGCTTGAAGGGAAGACTTCGGAAATTCTTCTTCATTTTCGACCGATTAGTGCGAAAGAGACGGATAAAGGTTTTGGATGCTTTCTGAAGCCACGGGAGAAATGAAAACGAGTTATAATGAAGAGAAAACCAAGCTAGAAACCATTTTTTATCACCGAGCTTTTGAGGAGGAGGCGTTGTCGGACCATTTCACAGGAGCTCGGACATCCGTTTTCGTGCCATTTTCACTGCGAGGAGTTCGCGAGATCTGGAAGAACATGACAGATCAATCTTGTAGCCATTTGGCATTGCAGCGATGTACTTTTGGAGACATTTGAACAGAAATAAATAAGCCTCCCCGCGAGAAAAAGGCCACGAGGCGTAGGCAAAAGTTATTGCCGAACTCCGTTATCAATCTGCGTGTTATGAACAGCTGTCTATTATTTCATTTCAGATGCATATGTGTATATGGCTATCATAATTCCCTCTTCTTTCCTCATTCTTTCACTAAGTTTCTCAAATGGATTAATTAATGCATGCAAAATTAAAAACTCAACCATAGTCATTCAAAAGATCCTACGTATCAAGGTAATTCTCCGAGGCTAGTTGAAGCGTTTGGATTTGAGTTTCATGTTAACTAGGGAAAAGACACAGCGTGGTGAAGGCGAGCTTGTTCGCGAGAGAATCCATTAATTGGGTTGAGAAAAGGGAACTTCTCGAAGCGAGAAGATAGCATCGGAAGAAAGGATTTCAAGATGAGAAAGAGTTCCAGAAAACATTCCTTGCTATATCGAAGATGAATTGCTTGACAATTTTGTGCGAAGATTATTTGGAATGGAAGCGACCAGTTTTTGGGTGATTCTTCAAAGGGAAAAAAGTGAAAGGAAGAGGACCATCCTCGATTCCTCCTTCACCTCCATCAACACCTCCTTCTTCTCCTTCTTCTTCAAGTTCAAGTTCTAAATCTAGTGGAAAGAAAATGTTCATAGAATAAACATGAAATGCCATTGTTAAAACTTGATGTAAAATTTGGGTTGCCCATATATGATGGTGCGAAATAAATCTTGAGAAAAACGATAATTTGGATAGGAAGGATGGAGGTATACTGCCCGATGCAACGGATCAAAGGTGAGGCCACACAAATCAGGTTGGCATCTTTGAGACTTACAAGTACAAACTCTTATCCGGTGGCAAAGCAAGCTACAAAAGGAACACAAAATGTGGGTAATGTATTTCCATCATGGAAGGATTTCATTTCTACACTTAGGAAACAATTCTATCACTTGGGTTAAAAAGAAAAATCAATAATTGAATGGCAATCTTTAAAACTAAAGAAAGGACAAGCGATTGAAAGAATACATTGATGGATTTCGAAAAATGGCATTAATGTTAGATATTCCTTTGCAAACACAAGAAACCCTTATGAAGTATATAGGAGGTTTTCATATTAGAAACACTGTTTTCATGTTTTGGACCCACTAACCTTGATGAAGGTTATGTTCAAGCTCATTATATTAGGCGGTAGGTGTGTCAGTGGAATCGTCGTCTTCAAGGAAAAAGGACCAAGAGGAAAAGGCATGGCAATGGCAAGAATGAAATCACAGAGTGACAAAGAAGGAAGGAAAACCTCTTGCAAGCATTGCAAGAAGAGGAACATGATGAGGGCCAGGATGTTGGCGGTTCATCTGAGGAAGAGACCAAAGTGGTTCAAAGAAAAGGGAATGCAAGCGATGTAGCGACATCAAAACCCACCGGACTTGGGATCAGATTGGTGATGAGTCAAAGATTTCATTGGTTGGTATGTGAGGTATTAAAATGAGTGAAGATTGATTGTAGAAGCAACTTGTTTCATATAAAGGGTAATCATGCGTACACTAAGATAGACACATTGTCGGCGATTAAAGGATCTCAATCAATCTAATTCCGGAGAAGAATTGGTTAAGCAATTGAGGTTAAAAACACAAACTCATCATCGACCCTTACACACTTAAATGGATAAGCAATCATCATGGATGCATAACAAAGAGTGCATAGATCAAATTTGCAATTTCATCTAAGTATGTGGGCCAGTAACTTGTGATGTTGTGTCGTTAAAGAGAATGTGGAATGATCTTAGGTAGTCCATACTTATTTGATAAAGTAAGGCAATCTTCTATGGGATAAAGAAATCAATATCAATTCACTAAAAGCAGGTCATTGATTTTGTGGTTCGTGCTCATCGTGTTAAGCAAATAAAACACTTCAAAAAAGGGAACAATTAACAAATGCAATGAAAGAATGCAACAAACCAATAATTGTTTCAAATCAAATGAATTAATTGATTTTAAGCAAGAACAAGATATGGTTGTTGAATGGAAAATCAATCATAAGTTGCTTCAAGATAAGCTCATGTCGTCTGGGAATATTTCAAGTATATGACTCATTTGTAGTCTCATCTTTTGATGTTATCATTAGCAATGTTTCTACATGGATTATGGTAACCCCGATTAGATGTAACGAGGGGTTCAAATGGCTAACAATATCTGCCATCCAATTGTCATGATTTTATTCTGATTGATCATCTTGATGAAGGCGGTGCGAGGGCGAGTTAGGAGACAGAGAGCAAAGCGGGTGGCTATCAGAATCTTGTTGTGGGTTAGTAACCTTTTGGGACAAAGGTCTTATTATGAAGGAGGTGTGATCCGAAATCGGATCCGAGAAGCTGAGAGGGCTTGAAAAATGATAAAAAATAGAAAGTGCTCGAAATGCGACAAAACTAGTGCCATTACGTCCGACTCGTCTTCCCGATTTTTAGCGGTATATTTACTTCTTCAAATGGGCTCCATATGAGCAAGATATCGCGTTATGTCCAAAAGCGAAAGCAATTAAAAGAATTGCTATTTATGCAGTCGATGGAGTCCAGCAGTAAGCGAGACCATCTGCTCTCTGATGATATGCAGTGTTGGCGTGTGAGTTTGATTGGAAACGTAATTGAGATGATATGGTGATAAATTGGTGTTTTGTTGGTCAATGGTAAGGTTCCATGTGGCCCAATAACATGTAGGCTTTCCACGGTAGCACCCTTTAGTTTTGGTTTGTAAAATTTTATTTAGATTACGTGAGGTTCGTTGGGACCTGCAAACTACGCCTTATCAAAGTCTGACTAACTAATGCGCCATGCTATGTTTCTTAACAATCATATGATACAATACTTATTTAAATTTGATTATGTGTATGGTACCCGAAGTGGGCGGTTTAGCCCTGGCCCATGGTTGTATTACATTAACATGTGACCATGTAAATAGAGGTTTGGCATGTGGGGTTTTAAACATAGCATGGGTTTTACATATGGTAAGCATGATTTCATTTATATATATAGCGATAACAGTTGGAGGGTTTAAAACAATTTTAAAGCAGTTGGCCACTTTTATTATATGAGTCCTACGGTATCGCGAGTGCCTGAAGCTGATTGGGGCTGGCGTGCCTTAAGTCTATAGTTTCACACCATTAGGCAATTAAGCTCGGTGTTGGGTTTCCACGCTATTTATTGCATGTGTGCGAGGAGTTCACACAACAAGGGTGCAATTTGTAGATGTAGAGACAACAAGCGAAGGGGAGGCTTCGAGAGTCCTAACCTTCATTTTAAATGGAATTAGAAGTCTTGAAGAGCCTAGATAGAGGGGTTTTGGACACTCTGGAAGCCATAGGAGGCGGTCCGGGAATAGGACCCATCTTGAAAGGGAAACCAAGCCAAAATCCATTTTTCCACAGAGAAGCTTTTGAGGAGACAGCATGGGACCATTTTAAAAGGGCTCGGGGCCGTTCCTTTTTGGAGTGCTAAGCCTCTTTAAGGTTCATGAGATCTGGAAGAACATGACTAGATCAATATTTTATCCATTTGGAATTTCAGCGATGTGCTTTTAGGCATTTTAATAGAAATAAGCCACAAGCCTCCCCCGAGGAAAAAGATAAAGATGTAGGCAAAGTTGTGCGGGAACTCAAAAAGTTATCAATGCAGGTAATTTATGGTTTCAACGTCTATTATTTCATTTCAGATCTGCATATGTGTATGTGCGTCATAATTCCTCTTCTTTCTCATTATTTGACTAAGTTTCTCAAATGGTTAATTAATGCATGCAAAATTAAAACTCAACCATGAATCTTAAGATCCTACGGATCATCCTCCAAGGTATCCATCTAGGATATTTATGATAACATATTTTACATTTGGGGCATAGCATTATTATAACAACCAAGTATCAGCGGTTCAAAATTTAGGTATTTTTATCTTCAGGAATCTTGTTCAAGGTTTTATTAAACTTGATTATGGAATCTTACTCAAAGTTTTATTGAACCTGAGATTAAAATCTCATATTCTCTCATTCTTTCTCAAACCAATATGGGTAAAATTAGTGAGAAGGGTATGATATGCAACTGGAGGAGCGAACATAGTTAGGAACATGGCTTCGAGGTTGTTAAATGAGCCAATTGACCTAGTGGGTAATGCCATATACCATGCATAGGCTAGTGATAAGGTTTGAAGAAATAACCTTACCATTACATCGTCATATTCAACACGATCAAAATCACAAACATCAAGAAATAAATTAAGGTGTCTTTTGGCGTCAATTGTTCCATCTCTGGAAAATTCTTTCAAAGTACCCTTAGGGAGAACAAAGAGGTAATGTTTCTCACCTCAAACATTTAAGGGGGGATCTCTTACTCTTCTTTAGTTTCCAAATATTAGGTCTTCTTGATTTCTTCCAGCACCTCCTCCACCTCCTTATATTTCTTCATCAGGTTCTCTTCGTGGTTCTTCTCATGGTTGTTCATTTATTCCTGCCATGTCCAGAGATATTTTAGGAATATGTTTTCCACTTCTTAGAATACAAAGTTGCTTTCTTTTACTTCTAGTAATGGGTCTCTTGTATCTATCCAACTTCAATTTCGACCTTGTTCTTTTGCTGATCGAGCTTGTATTTTGTTTCTTCAGTCTTGTCTCTCATCTCTCCTCTCTCTATGGAGGATTTCTCTTTCTTCTTCTTGGACCAATTTTTGCCAATATATTTTCAATTCTTCCCTGGTCTCAGATATCGTTATTACCATATTATATAGATGATTCAAGATGCTTCGTTGATTATTTAATCCAATTTATAGGTGGGGCTGATCAACCTGGGGAAAATTCATGTATTTTTAAAAAGATGCTAAACTAGATTTCAATTTTCAGTTGGTTTCCTAGTATGGTCGCCAAAAAAGTTGACGCTTGAATCCGTTAGGACCGAAATGACAACCTCACGGGTGTTGATGCCCAAAAGCACATGTAATCCCTACCTGCAAATGGGTAACAATGCCTTATTACTTATATACATTTAATAATATACTAAATAGGTGGGACCCCTTTATGGGATGATGATAAAATACACTTTTATTAATTGCGCTCATGATTACCTTGCAAAATTGATTCTATAGTTTGGGAATAGACCCAAAAATTTGAAACCTCTTTCTGGATGAACGCTGGGTGTGTTGGTAATTTAGTTTAAAAAAAAAATGAAAAGGGAAAAGTGTGTGTTTTAATAAACATCTTGGTTTATTTTTGGTACACATATATTTTGACTTGTTGATTCAAACTCCAAGCATGAGCCACATATAGTTATGGAATATTGCACTTATGGTATACTTGTTATTATCATGGAAAATTGATAAGTTTTATAAGGTGGAAATCCTTCACTAGAAAGGAATGTGGGACATGACATGTTTTGGTGCTAAGTGTTGAGTATGCATATAAAACTTATGAGTTTAATGAAAGGAGGAAAATTCAATTTTTGGATTGAAATGTTATGTGGAAAATGTAGTGGACTATGCATTGGATGTATTGGGTGTGCTCATACTTGGTTCTAGTTGATGGAAATTGATGTGAGAAACGATGTGGAATTACTGCATGTCACTCTAACCCTACCTCGAGGTCTCCACCCTCACTTGGTTCACATTTGTGTTAGTTTCTTTGATTAGTGATGCCTCTATTTTGTTCGGCCTTGGAAAAAATAATGGTGCTTGTTGGTTTTATGGTATTCTCCATACATGTATGTTGGATCTTACCTCTCCATTCATGAATTGTAGCTCCACTCCGAATAAAATCATGATGTTGGCTCTTAGATTTTCTTACAGACTGTGTTTTCTTTCCAAAGTTTATAATGGATGTATGTGGGTGTCACGACTGTGCAAATTTCATTTATATGGAGTTTCCTCTCTATTGGAATTTAAATGTTTCAAGACGAGAAAAATGTTTGAAATTCCTTTATGTTTGGATTATGTGGTTGTGTTGTGCCCATAATGAATGTTTCTTTTGTTGCTATGATTGTTGGAAAATAATTATGGAAATTATTTTTCGGTTTCACTCATCTCTGGTGATTAAAATTCAATGGTTTTTCTCGGAGAAACAAAAGAACATTTTTTTTTTGCATAATGCCATACCATTTACCTAGTCTTTGGAAGACTTGTAGATCCTTTAAAGTATATTTCAACTATCTATGAATAGATATGCATATTTGCCTTGCGACCACCATATGAGGTCTGTGGAAACTTTGTTGTGGAAATAAATGGTTAAATGGTTTTTTGCAAATCCCTTATGAATGTTTCACCTTTTCATGCCTAGACCTTGGTTATTTTATCTAGTGTATGGAAATTAGTAGATTCAAACTCTGGTCTTGATATCTGTTATAGTGATTAACCCGACAATGGGAAATATGGGTTATATGCATGAAGTCTTCGCTCACTTGTTATTTATCAATGGGGGTTTGGTCGATTTTGAATTTATATGATGTTAAATTAAAACGATGAGCACCAATTTCATATGAGGTTTTGAACCCAGTCTATTTACGCAATAAGTATTGAAGGTTGTGTTACAAGCGTTGTATAGTGAAAGGTCGATGGATTTATGTTGTGTTCTCAGTTTCCCATGCGTGCTTGATGTAGTTTGGTTTAAATTGTTTTGAATGAATCTGTTAACAATCTTATAAAATCTCTACTAATAAAAGAAAAGGAAGGGGAAATTTAAGTTGTAAAGTTTGACAGTCCTGAAAATTTCCTAGGGTTTTATATTGGGTACTATAAAAAATGTTGTCTTGGATTTGAATTATTAGCAGAGAAAAGTTTTGGAAGTTGATGGTGATGATGATTTTCAATAGATACTATTGCATATGATAGAACAATAATCATCTTTTTCCCTTTCATTATCCCACTTTTTTCTCATTATATGCCCATCGCTTTCCTAAATACATTTAAAACATTCCCTGTTCTATTATTATGAATTTCATTTTTCTGAAAATAGAAAGGATCAATAACAAAAGAAAAGGCTAGTTGACGACTGTTGTTGGAAGACTATTTCAACAACTTGTTTTTAAAGGTGTATGATTTATCTTTGGCAGTCTGTGTGTTCTTGTTTGTTTATGAATTAAATTTCATGATTGATAAAAAATATTTTGCAGAGTCAAGTGATATCATTTTGTGGCAAGTTGATCCATATCTTTAGCTTCAGTTTTCTTTTGTTGTCAGAGAATTTTTGTATGGTGCCCATCGAAGGCTTCTAAATCTAACTTTGGTCCCTATCATCACAGGGGTTTGCAAAGAGAATTCAACTTTGTATCTCAGAATGAAATCAATATAAAAACTTCTAATTTTAGTCTCACATATGTATTTTGATGATTTGGTTCATATTTTTCTTTTATCTCCATGTACATACTCACGTAATTTTTTCTTAGTTTATTTATTTGCACAGTTACATACAATACATAAAAAATCAGCCTTGGTCCCTTATACTTGATACTTGTGGATTAAGTGATTGTTTCTTTTATTTTAAGGCTATATACCCTTAGTAACATTCCCAATTATATTGCCTTAGCCTAGCAATATCTGAAAATGATTGATTAAGTTTCTTCGTACTTTTTCCTCAACATTTATTTAGCGGCCATAATGGGGAGATATTCCATATCTCTCTGTTTGGTTGTATGAAAATTGTATTTTATTTTTCTTTTTTATCGGATTACTCTTTGACTGATTTTTCCATGACAATACCTGTTACAAGACAACCCAACATTGGGAACGGTCTTGATGAACAAACCAACATTGCATTGACTTTATTCAACACTATTTTAGAATCTGCTAGTACTCATGCTGAACTTGAATTCTCTTGGGAAGTAATTGAAAGAGACATAAATATTCGTGAACGTTGGTAATATAAGCAAAGGCATCCCAAAAATCAACAGTAACCCCCCTTTTCCTACCTCTTTGGTCTTTCTTTTCATGTCCTCTAATCCTCGCATCTCTCAAAGGAGAAGAGGGTTGTCTCTTGAAGCTACTCCTATTTTTGAAATAGTAAGAAGGAAATTATCTTATCAACACAAGAAAGTGCTCGTAGGTGAACTTTATCTGATTATTCCAGTTCACCTTTATCACCCATACCTATCACCTCCAACATGAAATTTGTGGGTAGTGGTAGTGGCACTAGAGGTGCCTCCTCCTCACAACCTTCTTCTTCATCAATAATTGGTAGTATCTATAGTCATCAAATCCCTATTCAATCCACTACCAATCCCGATAATGTCATAAAGAAATATGGTATTTTCCGATTTGATGAAGATGCTATGACCACCCCATGGCACGTATCTTCTCCCTTGAATCTCACACCAACCACTCACCCATTACCAAAATTCAAAGACCATTTTCTTAGGTTTTTGGGAAATGGCACTGTTACTACAAATGAACATGTAGTAGCATTTTATAATGCTTTTCATAACATAGGGGCTAATGATAACGACACTTGCATGTGTTTATTTGTCAACTCTCTCGAAGGGAAAGATGAAACAGATTTTTTTGACCCCCCTCCCAAAATCCTTTCCACTTGGGAAGAATTGGTTTATTGGTTCAAGTCCACTTATGGACAACCCAATAGTCTAGCTGAGAAGTTAAGGGAATACAATAATATTGCCTATAAAGATGGTGAGACCATTAAATATTTTAACCTTCGCTTCACCAAATAATATAATCAAATCTCTGAATTAATCCATCCTCAAAATCAAGCTGCTTTCGTGCATCATTATAATGCATTACCTTCTCTTTATCGTCATAGACTTGAAGAGAAGGATATTGAAAATCTTGGTTCCACTCCGTTGGGCCCCAACAACCCCCTTATTTTTCTTTAATCAAAATCTAGGGTCCCTCGAAATTTTACTTGGATTCTTCGTTTGTTTCCCTTTGAATTGATTAGATTGGTATTGGATTGCTTTGTTTCGAGCTTGGTTTGATTTTATATTCTTTTCTTTTGTTTGGTTTGAATTTCATGAAATTTAAATGCCATTTCATTTTGCTTTCTACAAAGTTTTAATGTTGATGGACGAGCTTCATAATCTGAGACTTTTTATTACGACACAT
>SNQJ01S0078966.1:13389-47911 GCA_010110895.2 Picea sitchensis | reverse complement strand
ATCGTGACTCTTTGATTAAAAAAAAAACTTAAGGTTATTGTCCTCTGTAAAAGCATTCTTTTCTTCTTTTCTGATATTTTTCTATAAATATGAGCTAGTCTTAACATTGTGTAATATTAAAGTGGAATTTTTTCAAAGCAGCTTAAAAATATATCCAAGTCTTATTCTTCTTCTCTATGATGAAAGTTTAATAGGTCAGAGATAACTGCTTCACCCAGTAAGTCGCCATTTGTTGGGCCCCAACAACCCCCTTCTTTTTCTTTAATCAAAATCTAGGGTCCCTCAAAATTTTACTTGGATTCTTTGCTTGTTTCCCTTTGAATTGATTGGATTGGTATTGGTTTGCTTTGTTTCGAGGTTGGTTTGATTTTATATTCTTTTCTTTTGTTTGGTTTGAATTTCATGAAATTTAAATGCCATTTCGTTTTTCTTTCTACAGAGTTTTAATGTTGATGGATGAGCTTCATAATCTGAGAGTTTTTATTACGATACATATTTTCTATGACATTTGTTCACATTTGATCAAATTTGAATGAGGGAGAGACAAACATAGAAATCTCAATTTAAATGAAAACCTTAATTTATTAACTTTTACTTTCGTTTAAATTACGATTATGTTTTCATCTTTTGCTCATTAACAATCATTTTCACAAAATCATTTGGTAAGTTTAATTAATTAAATTATTTTGTTAGTTTGCATCTCATTTAAAAAAAAGAAAAAAGAATTATCTATCATTTGTTTGATTTTGTGAAAACCCAAAATTAATATTTTCCTCCTCTCCATCAACTTGAAGCTTCTAGAATTTTATGATCATATTTGAAAGGAAAATATAAACAATATTTGTTTAGAACTTATAGTTATTTTAAATTCATTTTTTATTTTATTGTTCTACATTTTGTTTTATTCACAATTTTTAGGTTATTAATTTATGTTTCTTTTTGTTTCACAGGTTTCAATTATCAGTTATTTTGTATGGATCTAATCATGGCTTGATTTTATTATCTAAATACGTTCAAGATAATTGATCCAAAAATAATATTAGATTGCTGCAAATAAATTATGAACAACAACATATAAGATTTGGAAATGTTATCAAGAACAGACAAACGATTTTGTGGCCAAACCGTAAGGAATTTGAAGAAATGGTTGAAAACCCATCTCCAGAATGGACCCGTTTAATTTACACACAAGAATTTTTCCAAACAAATGCACGATTTGAGAGATATTTGTGGCTCTTTACGAGGAAAATTTAAGGTGGCAGAAATTATTAGTGATGCCCAGACTGTTCATTCATTGTATAAATATATGAAAAAGTTCAGAGCCATGGACATCCAAGAAATTGAGAGGAGAATTTTTGTCCTTTCTCTTTTGTATATTATTTATTTTGTAAACTTTTTTCTTTTCAAATGTTGTAATAGATGGTTGGAATCTTTGAGAGAATGGACAAGTATTTTCAAAGAAGAATATGGAATTCCAGGTTGCTTAATGGATTTTGTCCTGTGAGTAAAATGGTTTTATTTTCAATATAATATCTTCATATTTTGAATAATTGATTATGCATTGATTTAAATTAGCTTTAGTCTGTTTTCTAAATACATTGTTAATTGCTATCATTTATATATTAATTTTTTTCAATCTTTAAGAGTCTATTATCCCAAAAGTTCTTCTTGGACCATATGATGAACATATTTTGTTGAAACTATATGAGAAAGCATTTTACTCTTTGTCTTTCGTCCTGTGTAGACTTTGCAGTGTTTTTTGTTTATTGTCTTCTCATGTAATTTCTTGATGTGAAATGTTATCTGTGTCGAATTAGCTTTAGTCAGTTCCGCACATAATATTTTATATCATATTTTTCTTTATGTTGTTCATTATCTTTTGGTTTAGTTTATATCTGTGACCGATCATCTATTCAAGCATTTTGAGTTTACATCTGATGTTAAATAGCTGGTAACACCGTTCCTGAGAATTGCAATTTCTTTCATTTTCAATTATTGGACATTTCAAGGTCACACGATATATAATTATTTGTCTTTATGTCGTTATAAACTCACTCCAGAATACGAAACACTTCCTTGAATTTCTTCAGGAAGTACTATGCTTTATTTTGTCATAGATTTACACTTGACACAGGTTAAGAGGAGCTCATACAATACAGAGAGATGAATTTAGCTTAGTACTGTTGATCAGTGAGAGGTTAGTAGTTGCATTGCTTTCTTTTATTCAGATTTGTTTATATATTAACAAAACGATGACTCCATTAATTATCTTTGATTGTTTATGTGTTATTGTTTCAATTTTATTTTCTTAGTATTTATCAATTTAAAATCTTTAAACATTAAAAAAAAAAAAGATTGTTGTTCTTACTTTATCTTATTTTGAAACATTATTATGAACATTCTTTTTCGTAGGATTTCAAGTAAACCTTGTAAACTGTATATAAATTGTTTATAATCATTTGTAAATTCATGTTTCTTTTTAATAAACATTAGTAAGTAATAAATCATTTTTTAGAATCATAGATTTAGATTAGTTTATTTCTTTTATTGTTTTTAAGACTTTAGTTGGCTATTAGAGCCATTAAACCCGTCGGGTTAGGTCATACCAAACGACTTGGGTTAATTAGACAACCTCGGTCTGGATCTAACATTCCAGTTGACGGTGTGTCATTTATGCCCGTCAACACACTCTTCATACTTCCCTAGAATATGAGGAGAAACTTGAAAGAAAAAGTCTCCCTAAGGGAGACTTGGTCAAGAAAATAGACATGTCTGCCCTCCGACAACTCATGAAAGATATGAATAATAGGATGATATCCTACGAGTGAAAAGGAAATGTCTCTTCCTCTTCCCCAGAGGATTCTTCTTCTTCCTTAGTGCCTTTTAGGAATACTAATGAAAATACTTTTCAGCCAAAGGCCATAATGGCTCGCAGTTGGTGTAACTTCTACGAAGAAAAGCATGAGGAAAATACTTTCGAAGTTAAGAGAAATTATAGGGATAATATCTTTGGAAAAATGCATGATACTACGATCGTTGTTCTAGATTGGTTTGAACTAGAATATATTATGGTAATTAATATCAGAAATAAATCTTACACTGCCAAGAGAAAATATGAATTTCTCTACACTTCATTCACCCCAAGCTCATCTTCTCAAAGTGTCGATACACAAGTTGTCARAATTTAGGATAATCAAGGAGTGTCTTCTCCTCTCCCCTCTTCTAAGTATAATATCCTTAATCAATTGGCTAATATCAAAGCTGATGCTACTCTTTTGAACATGGTTGTCATCCCAAAACAACATAAGCATCTTAAAAACTTTATGGAAGGTAATATTTCTACCATACACAATCTATTTGAAGAGTCAAAGGAAGAGGACTCAACTATAAATAATATAGGTGTAAATAGTTTTAGGAACCTTGTAAAAAAAAACCCTTTTTATATCTACGTAAAAATTGTGGATAAAATAGCTCATTATTTCCTAATTGATGGCGGGTCTGGTCCATGTGTAATGTCTAAAATTATCATGGAAGAGATTGGCATGTCTTGTGCTAATGAAAATTATAGAAGCACACTCTCTTATAATATTTTGAAACAATAAACTATAGGTGAAATCAAAGATGTAACCTTAGTTATATACGCACATCCCGAGATAAGAACAACCCTCAACATCCAAGTAATTGATATGTTGGTGAGTAACTATTCAATTATTTTAGGAATATATTGGCAAGCCTTAACTGGTGGATAACTTTCACTTGAGGGAACACATTTGTTTGTCCCTCAGAATGGAAAGAACAGTATAGTCCTTAGGGAAGGAAGGATTTCACCATATATAGAGAGTGTTCCCCAACCTAATGTAAATTATCTCGAAGAAGATTTGGGAGTGTACTCTATCTTTGTTGATGAGGGTGACACTATGCTTGAACCAATGGATTTTGATGATGGCATGTGACACATGCATTTCGATGGCTCATGTTCAAATGAAGGTAATGGAACCAACATCATTCTCTATTATCCTATAGGTAAAATCCACAATTTCTCTTATAGGTTGGAATTTGCTTGCATAAACAATGTCACCGAGTTTGAGGCCTTGTTGTTAGGCATCGAAAATGCATATAACCTTGGTTGTGGCCACCTTACAGTTTTTGGGGATTCTAAACTTGTTGTGAATCTGGTACGTAAGATTTATTCACTAAGCAATACATTACTTAAACATTATACTCATTTTTTTTGGATTTTGATTTCAAATATGTTATCATTTAACATCACTAATGTTAGGAGGGAACTTAGTTCAATGGATGATAGGCTAGCTATTTTTGTAGCGCCCCCTACCCGACAAATTTTACCTCAAAGATATGATTGTACGTTTCAATCTCTATATCATCCTCACATCCTTGATAATGTAGAATCATGGCAGGTTTTCCAGAGTGACGAAGACATTTGCGCTTTCATACAAAATGAACCGTTTAAGTCCAAACAAATCATCTCTATTGAAGATGAAAAATTTCCTAAAGGCTTGACTCCTCTTGAAAGTTCATTTGCATCAGGTGATGTAGGAAAAAAAGAAACACATAAGGAAGAGGAGTTGAAAAGTAAAGTTGGTGATACCATTTCCTTGAATATTGGGACATACGAATCTCCAAATATCATTAAATTAGGTGCCCAATGTTCTGATGAAAAAAAGAAAAATTCACAGAATTTGTCCGTGAATTTCAAGATGTTTTTACATGGTCATACGAGGAACTTTGTGGTTTTGATCCTTCTCTCATAAAACATGCCATTCCTATCAAGGAATGGGTAAAACCAATTAGGCAAAAACAAATACCTATTAACCCTGCGCTCAAAGCCACTATTAGAAAATAATTGGAAAAATTGTTGAAATCTAATATAATCTTTCCAGTTAAGTATTCCAAGTGGGTTTCAAATCTGGTCCATGTTCAGAAAACTACTGGCCAGATAAGATTATGTGTTGATTTTTACGCACTAAACATAGCAAGTGTCAAAGACCATTTTCTTCTTCAGAATATGGAAATGATTTTACAACAGGTTGCAGGGTCTCAAATGATGTCCTTACTTGATGGATTTTTTGGGTATAATCAAATAAATGTAAAAAGTATTGATAGGTATAAAACCACATTTACCACACATTGGGGCACATTTTCTTATGAACGCATGCCTTTTGGCTTGTCTAATGCAGGTACCACATTTCAAAGAGCTATGTAGATATCTTTTGACGATCTAATCAGTAAGATTATCCAAGTTATCTTGATGATTTGATTGTTTATTCTAAGAACCGGTTGGATCATTTTGGTCATCTTAGAAAAGTTCTCATGTGCTATGAAAAATTTGGTATTTATTTAAATCCTTCCAAATCTATTTTCAGTGTCATGAAGGGAAAAATCCTCAGTCATATTGTTTCTGATTCAGGGATAAGAATATATCCCGATATGATTACTGCCATTCTAAACCTTCCTTCCCCCACCTCCAAGAAAGAAGTTCAAGATTTCATGGGAATTATTAATTTCTTCTGTATATTTGTTCGTGATTTTGCTGTCATGGTTGAACCAATCCATAATATTTTGAAACAAGATCGTTCTTTTTCTTGGACATATGATGTTGAGAATGATTTCCTTAGGATTAAGAAATAAATCATTTTCTCACCTTTTTTTGGCGAAACCTGATTTTGAGAAATATTTTATCATATATACCAATGCCACCGAGGAAGAAATTTCTACTATCCTCTTACAAAATGATGATCAAAACAATGAAAAACATGTAGCTTACATGATTCAAAGTTTATTTGATGATGAGGTCAAATATTCTTATATTGAGAAACATGCTTTTTCTCTTGTCAAGGCTATAGAAAAATTTTGCCATTCTATTTTGGGAAAGAACACATAGGTAAAAGTCCCTTTACCTGCTTTCAAGTTTATGCTTTCACAAACTTATCTTTTAGGAAAAATAGCACATTGGCTTGCCAAAATTTAGGAGCATGATTTGACGATCATGAATTCCAAGAAAATCAAGGGATGAGACCTATCTCTTCACTTATCTCAACATCTTGAACCCAGTGAAGAACTTGACGACCAAGACAATCCTCTTTCAATGTTGTTTTATATTGAAAATCAAAATATTTCTCTATCTGAACATCCTTGGTATAAAAATGTGGTTCATTATTTGCAGTATCAAAAGTGTCCAGATGAGCTGGATCCTCACCAGAGAAGGAGACTCCGGCTTGAATCTTCCAAGTATATCATTTTAGGAGAATTTTTGTTTAGGAGGTCTGTTGATGGTTTGTTACTTCGATGTGTAAATGATGAAGAAGCACATAAATTATTATTCGAAATCGATGGATCATCAACTTCTGTCATTCACATCGGTGACCATTTTTCTACTAAGGATACTTCTTTTAAGATCATAATAAATTGTTACTATTGGCCTTCGATATTTTGTGATTCATATAAATTTGCAATATCCTGTAATAAATGCCAAAGATTCGTTGGGAAAGAACACCTTTCTTCCATACCCTTACAACACCTTATCTAGATTTCCCTTTTCCAAATCTGAGACTGAACTTATTGGTCCTATCAATCCTCCACCTTCTTCTCGGGGCATGTATTTATTTTGACAACCATTAATTACTTTAATAAGTGGACCAAGGATGTCCCTCTTAGACATGCACAATATGAGCAGGTAATTTATTTCCTAGAATCTAACATATTTTCCATATTTGACATCTCATTAGAGATCATTATAGACAACGACCCAACCTTCATTTATGCAAAATTGACTCAATTTATACCTAAGTTAGAAGTCAAACATTTACTTCATATGCTTATTATCCTCATGGAAATGGGAAAGAAGATTCCATTAACAAGAATATGGTTAGGATCTTGAAGATAATCATAGAAGACAAACCACCGCCCGTTAACTGCACGCTTCTCACTTATGCTATTTGGGAGGCCATTGCAACCACCAAAGAAAGTCTGAGTTACTCCCTTTCATCCCTTATATGGACAAGAGGCTATTCTAATTATTGATATAGAGCTTTCCTCCTTACGATTGATGTTACATACTGGATAATTAAATTCTTCTAATGTTCCCCAAAGGGATAAATGCATTGTTGGCCTTGGAAGAACAAAGAAACGTTTCCTTGGAGAACCTAAAAATAAGAGAGCAAACAATGAAAAAGTGTTTTAACAAGCGAGAAAAGGATGTTGAATTCAAGGTTGATGACAAATTCCTACTATGGGACTCAACTCATGTTGAGAGAGGAAGGAATTATAAGTTCCAAAATTTATGGCTAGGTCATTTCAAAATCGATTTTATCCTTGGTGCAAACTCATACCTTCTAAAATATTTGGAGGAGCGATTGTTCTCTTAAAGCACTAATGGTTCCCACTTAAAACATTATGTGGAACTAGCTTGATCATTAATGCTTTGTATAAACATGATAACTATATATAGTCTTTTGTCTTACTGTTTTCCTTTTACTATGGTTTGTTGAGTTTTAATTTCCGTTGTTTGTTTCTCGTAATCATCGGGAATAAATTACAGTTGGTTTTTTTTCATAACAATGTCATTTTGTAAGTATTGTTGATGAATAAAAATCAAGTTACACAACTATCACAATTTCCTCCTTTCAGACATCACTGAAATAGATTTTTTCTTACAATATTGTTGTAGGAAAGTTGGATTTGTCTTCTTCCCTATTTCTATTATCACTTTCTTCCCTCCATCCTGATATTCAATAGCTTATCAAAAGAATTCTCCTCAAAATTCTAAAAATCATTATCAGTTTTGAATCTTTGTGCATACAAGATATCCCCTCATACCTCTCACTTTCCTTAAGTTATTCCACACGAAGTCCCGTCTCATTATTTCATGACATGTTTTCCCTATTACTGCTCATAGCAGGTTTTTTGGTTACTTCTATTGGTGTGAAACCAAACATTGAGTTCTAAATCTATTGGGAAAACATTTCCACATTAGATGTGAGTTTGTTGGCCTTGAAACATGGAGTCCACTACAAATGAGTTTACCAATGCCTTATTATATATATATTTAATAATATACTAAATAGGTGGGATCCCGTTATGGAATGATGATAAAATACTCTTTTATTAATTGCACTCATGACTACCTTGCAAAATTGATTCTACTGTTTGGGAACAAACCCAAAAATTTGAAACCGCTTTCTGGATGAATAATGGGTGTGTTGGCAATTTAATTTGAAAATAAATGAAAAGGGAAAAATGTGTCTTAATAAGCATCTTGATTTATTCTTTCTACACATATATTTTTGGCTTATTCAAACTTCAAGTATGAGCCACATATAGTTATGGAATATTGCACTTATGGTATACTTTTTATTATCATGGAGAATTGATAAGTTTGATAAGGTGGAAATCCTTACCACTAGCAAGGAATGTGGTACATGACATGTTTTGGTGCTAAGAGTTGAGTATGCATATAAAACTTATGAGCTTAATGAAAGGATGCAATTTTCATTTTTGGATTGAAATGTTATGTGACAAGCGTAGTGGAATATGTGTTGGATGTATTGGGTGTGCTCATACTTGACTATAGTTGATGGAGTTAATATGAGAAACAATGTGCAATTGCAGCTCTAACTTTCCACCGAGGTCCCCACCCTCCTTAGTTTACATTTGTGTTGGTTCTTTGGTTAGTGTTGCCCCCCCATTTTTGATTGTATAGGAAGAAAAAATGGTGCTTGTGGTTTTCTTGACATTCTCCATATAGGTATGTTGGCTCTTAGCTCTACATTCATGAAATGTAGCTCCACTCCAAATAAAATCCTTGATGTTGGCTCTTATATTTCCTTACGGAATGTGTTTGATTTTCGAAGTTTATAATGGATGTATGTGGTTATCATGGCTATGAAAATTGCATTTATATGGAGTTTCCTACATGTTGGATTTTAAATGTTTTCAAGATAAGAATAATGTTTGAAATTCCTTTATTTTTGAATTATGTGATTGTGTTGCGCCCAGAATGAATGTTGCTTCTATTGCTATGACTATTGGTAAATAATTATGGCAAGTATTTTTCGGTTTCACTCATCTCTTGTGATTAAAATTCAAGGGTTTTTCTCAGAGAAACAAAGTAACACATTTTTTTCTTACATAACACCATACCCTTTACCCAGTCTTTGGAATACTTGCAGCTTCTTCAAAGTATCTTTCAACTATATATGAATAGATAGACGTATTTTCCTTGCGGCCACCATATGAGGTTTGTGGAAACTCTATTGTGGAAATAAATGATTAATTTTTTTTTTTGCAAATCCCTTATGAATGTTTCTCCTTTCCGTGCCCATACCTCACTTATTTTATCTGGTGAATGGAAATTAGTAGATTCTAACTCTGGTCTTAATATATGGGTAAAATCATGAAGATGGAAAACACTTTTGCTTGTTTTATGATAAAATTAAAGCGTATTTTCACAAGTTCTTCAACTAAGCATACAAAAATTATTTTTTTTTATTTAGAGATTTCACTTTACAAGCAGAAACGAGCATGAATAAATTTTTTATATTTCTAATGATTATTTTCAATTTTTTTAATCAAAATTTGATATGTCATTTTGACAATTGTTTTAACGATTATGTTCCTTAAACATGAAAGGAATGATAATGAGTTATTGTTTTCCACAACAAGTAATACATCTATTATTAAACTTATGTTTTAAAAAAAACTAAATATAATCTCTGAGACTCTATTTATTGGTGTTTTGGTCTATAGGATGAATATTATAATTTCTAGGTACTTAAAGTTGACCAAGATGAAAGCGTTGCATATTTTAAACCGTGTTTTTTCTACACCTTGTATCTATCTTAATTTTTACTTAAAAGTAAAATCTAAAAAATACCCTTTTAGAGAAACAGGTTTAACAATTATGAATATAATTTTCCATAATTTTTTTTTTTTTTTTTTTTTTTTTTTTTTTTTTTTTTTTTTTTGAGTGGACATTTATCTATTATCAAAGATTTTATTGATTTTTTTATAAAATTAAATAGAGTAGATAAAAACAATAAAAATGAAAACAAATTATACCCAATGAAAGTAGATTCAATTTTAAAAATGTTAGTATCAATTCTCAAACTAAATTACGAGTATTTGTAGGAGTCATTTCGAAGATGAAATAAGATGGAAGAATTTGCATTTTCACATAAGCAGATCCCATTTTCAAGTTTTTATTGAAATATATTCTTTGACTGAAATATACAATAGGAAAATAATTCATCAAAAATATTACATTCCGGGGAGACACTTGGATTAAATTTGATGTGAAAATTTTCAGCCGAAAGTAACATTTGTTAAGAAAAATTGCAGCTAGAAATTTTGGAGACCGATTGTCAAAGAAGTGTTACCTATATTCATGATTTTACCCTATATATTATAGTGATTAACCTGACAATGGGAACTAAGAGTTATATGGATGAATTCTTGGCTCATTTGTTATTTATCAATGGGGTTTCAATTCTGATTTGAAGTTATATGATATTAAATTAAAGCGATGAGCACAGTTTCATATGGTTTGAACCAGTTTGTTTCATAACGATAATTGGTTCCGATACAAGCATTGTGCCATTGAAGGTCGATGGCTTTATGTTGTGGTGCTTTAATAACTTCCATGTGCATGTTGTGTTTCTTAGTATCCCATGCGTGCAGCGTTAATTACAGTTTAATTGTGTTGAATGACTCTGTTAATAGTATTTTATAAAAGCTCTGCTAATAAAAGTAAAGGAAGGGGAAATTGAAGTTGTAAAGTTTGAAAATCCTGAAACTTTCCTGGGGTTTTGTGTTATTTTATCAATTGTTGTATCTTGGATTTGAATTATTAGTAGAGAAAAGTTTTTGAAATTGATGGTGATGATGATTTTCAATAGATACTATTGAATATGATAGAACAATAATCATCTTTTCCCTCTCGTACATATGCCACTTTCCCAAATACATTTGAAACATTCCCTATTCTATTATTATGAATTTCATTTTTTGAAAAAAAAAGTTAAAACAAAGAAAAGGATAGCTTATGCAGTTTTAGAGTTTGGATATGTATACTTTTTCTTTTATAGCTTATGTCTGGTTTTAGAAGTTTGGATATGTATACTTTTTCTTTTACTTATGCATTTTCTTGAACAATATTAGTTGGTCGCTTCCCATCCATCCTATCATTTTTTCATCATTATAATCCCCTCATATTCCCAATATCCCTACCACTCCTTGTTCAAATGGAAATTGATTGTTGAGTTTTAAGGTGTTGATGGATGGATTGCATGCCCTCCTGTGGTGAATGATAGAGACAACCTTTTGATTTTATTTAGGTAGAGTATTGATGCATGAATTGTTAAGAGTTTTTCATAACATGTTTTTAATATTTCTTCAGGATGAGTTTCTTTAGCAGAGAAAAAAATGGCATAGGTGCTAATAGAGGCAGAGGAAATTAGCAAAGAAGGCCACGGAATTAGCAAAGAAGGAAATTGAAGTTGTAAAGTTAGAGGGAGAACTTCATCCATAAGGTTTGCTCTATACTTGTGAAATACTTTCATTTTTCATTCATTCTGAGTTTACTAGAATGTTTAACCATCTTGATTACATCAAGGTCTTATTGAAGGCAACATGATTCAAAACTGAATCATATATTTCAACAGCTTGTTTTTAAAGGTGTATGATTTATCTTTGGCAGTCTGTGTGTACTTTTTTGTTTATGAATTAACTTTCATGATTGATAAAGAATATTTTGCAGAGTCAAGTGACAACATTTTGTGGCAAGCTGATCCAGATCTTTAGCTTCAGTTTTATTTTTTTTTCAGAGTCTTTTTGTATGGTTCCCATCAAAGGATTCTAAATTTGACTTTGGTCCCTACCCTCACAGGGTTTTGTAAAGAGAATTCATCTTTGTATCTCAAAATGAAATCAATATAAAAATCAGACTTCCGATTTTAGTGTCACATATGTATTTTGATGATTTAGTTCATATTTTTATTTTATCTCCATGTACATACTCACATGATTTATGCTTAGTTTATTTCTTTGCAGAATTACATACAATACATAAAAAAAAATCCTTGGTCCCTTGTACTTAATACCTATGGATTAAGTGATTTTTTGTTTTATTTTAAGGCTATAAACCCCGGGTAACATTCCCAACTATCTTGCCTTAGCCCATAAAGATATAAATTTTTTTTAGTAAGTTTCTTCATACCTTTTCCTCAACAACAGGGATACAAATCGCCCTGCATTTTTATAGAGGCGGTACTCCTCTTTGTTTCAAGATTTTCTTGTAATTCTAGATTTTCAAAATAATATTAGACTTTGAGAAAGTCTGCTATGATATTCAAATAAATATAAATATTGCAATAAAATAAAAAAATTTGTTTTTAAAGAGATTTCCTAAGAGATGACCAGGACACATCACATATTTGTAAAAGATAAGATCAATTTCCTCACATCCATCATAGTTAAATTAAATATTTTTGATTACATAGAATAAAAGAAAATGGTCCACACACATAAGAGAACTTTAATAAACACACATGGATCTCAAATAAAGAAAATGATAGATCAATATCAAATATTTTATACTCAAAACTTAGAGTAATAAAACACCGTCAAAACTAATCCCAAAATAGTTCTCTTGGGATTTCTGACAAATACAAAGTTTGTTACAAAGATTTGAAATTTAAATGTGATTGTCCTTAGGACTTGGATTGGGGATCCCATGAAACATAAAGAAAATATAAACAAGAAGTAAGTTGTGGAGAGAATATGGTGGGTGATGACAGAGTAGCAAGACCTGGAAAGAAGACGGGAAGGAGTTATCGTATTTTGATTAAACCTTTCTAGTCAAAGAAGTGAAGTAACTATATGAAAGACTGATAAAGAAAGTAAGATGTGATCAACATAAACTTACTATGATGGTCTCTCTCTCTGGCTTACTTGCTTTTTGTTGTCCTTTTATTTTCCTCATTGATGGTTATATGAATCGTCTTATCTTCTGCTTCTTGGCCTTCTTTAATTAATTTATCAATTAACTTTTTAAACCACTCTTCAATGTAATTTTTCATGGGTGCAACGTTTATTTCATGCCTGATTTTGATATTGAATAATTCTCCTTCCAAGTATCTTAAGTCATGAGAAATGCCATATATTTCCTCCTCAATATATTGATTTTTCGAATAATCAACCAACCAATTATCTATCTCTTCTTCATTATATTCAATTATGCCATAAAATTGTTTCGCCGATAACGCCTTTAATATCTCCATTTGTTCATCAAATTGTTTCTTTGTCATGAACATTGAATTGAGAATTAACTTAGGATCTTGTACCTCAACATTGGTTCCTGCCAAATCTATCTTTGTGAGTCTTTTGAACAATTATTCTCTTTTTTTTATGGCTTCGTTGCATGCTTGGACAATGTTATTCAAATTCTTGATCTTTTCTTTCCAACATGCATTCAACTATTTAATTCGACTTGGAGAAGGCAGATCCTCTTCTCTTCTTTTCAATTATATCATGTTTGAGACTTTTATTCCAAATGGAAAGACAACATCAATGTAGAAACCTTCTTCATTCTTTAAATCAACTTAAATATACTCATGAAAAACATGTTCCCTTGACCCGAAAGAAACAATATTTTTTGATACCTCCCATGCTTCTATTATCAATGAAATTCTCTTTTTAATGCTTTTCTCTACATAACTTCGAACTGTTGTGAGTAAACTAGAAGATCCTTTTAACTTAATAGCAGGTGTAGTTGGTTTAACCATTGAAAGAGGACTTGGCAGGATTGGAAAAGGCATCAGGACAATTTCCAATTCTTTGATCCTTTCCTTTAACTTAGCATTTTCATCTTCCAAACCATCAATAGAGTCATCAAGAGCATCCCCTGTTTCCCTATGTAGTTTTGAAATTTGGGACGTTTGCATGTCTTTCAGGTCGACCTCTAAGGGATAATTTCTCTTTTTATTCTTTTGGTCACTTCTTTCTACAATCAACTTTTTAGACTCTTTATAAAAAACAACACTTTGAAATGTGGAGGATTGTTCTTCACTAAAGTTCTCATTTCCAATGACTTGCAATAAAGAACTTTGTTGAGCCATATTTTCTGGTTGTTCCATTGCATGAAATATTTTCTCAATATATACTTCTAGTTCCATGTCCTCCAAATAAAATATTTGGATGTCATTTTCTATAAGATTATCCTCTTCCTCTTGCACTAAATTTTTCCTTTTCTTTCTCACAGGGACCTTGTGTGAACTCTCAATTTTCCTAGGGGGAGGATTCTTCTCTCTCCCTCCACTTGAACTATTGTTGAAAAACTTTTTAATTGGGTGGGTCGTTGGAGCATTGCTCTAGGATGTAGTATTCTTGGTAATAACAACTGAATATTGAACACTTATTTCATTAAGAACCTTTCTCCTTTTCTTATAAAAATCATTATTACTGAGTAATGTTTCCAGTTCACCAACATCGTGTACATGAGTTCTTTGGTTTTTACCTTCTTCTTCTTCGTTCAATATAGTATGAATGAAAGAGTTACTGAATCCCACTGAAAGCATACGTCCCACAAAAATTTTGTTCGGATCAAAACCTTTGATATTTTCAATATACATTAAATTCACATTGTTGAAATGATTTGCAAATTCGTCAATCTTATTTTTATTTCTGAACACGAACTCTCCAATCTTCCAAGGCAGGGGAACAAATTAATTTTTCCTTTTTTCACGGAAAATTTTTAGCCATAAGTTATATTTCCTTGACACCTCTATAATAAATAGTTTTTCATATACATGATACGGGGGAAAAGAAGGATTTTCTTTCGAGCATAATATCCTTATGACATTGTGATTCTCCATTTGTTCTATTGTTCCTTTTTTCTCTAAGAATCTGGTAACTTGGTTATATATCCTTGAAGTATTTTCGCCCAACAACAACCTTTTGAATACTGAAACAAAATCATTATAAACTTCATAGAAATACAGAGGGGTCTTATGCCTCCATAGTTCTTGATACCAAAATTTAACTGGATCTATTTCACGATTCACCCTCTTACTTATGGTTAATTTTGGGAATTGACAACAATGCAAAATAGAAAATATCAGAAAAGAGGCCATAAATAAGTTTTTCCCTTTTTATAGTGTGATAATTGGGACACGATTTTGATAGAAATCAATTTTCCCCAACAAAAAATGGCATGTTCTTGCACTATAAAATACATAATATATAAAATCATGCGAAAGATAGAAGCAATACTTTTTTGACATGTCAACTTGGTAAACGACCATGCAATTTATCGATAGGGTTTTTTAAAAGATTCAACCTAGATTTTGGTTATCTATGCTGGGATAGATGTGGGATTCTCCAAATATTCAGGCAGGAGGATGTTAGCACAAATTTATACCCTCCAATCTGAGCTAATAAACCTGTTATGACAACGGTAAAAACTTGGCTAATTATAGGATAAATAGCCCCATATGTCACGGGATAAACCTCTCTCCGTTTGGGCTAGGCCTTGCTAGCCTCTAAGGGGAGTCCCTACGCACAATGAAGCTCCTTGTTGGCTGATCTAAGGTTTGATTTATGCATTAAAACTAAAATATCAGATAGTTGTTTTGTCTTGGACAACGTGTGAAAGTGGTCCAAAACAGTGAGAAAATTGATCTTATACACTTGGAGGGAACTTGCAGGGTTAGCACAATGAAGATAGACTAGAAAGAAGGTGAAAATTGTTCAAAATGATTGAAATTAACCATGATAAATAGTTCATAAAATGACATATCAGATTACAAATTTACCATAATATCTCCAAGAAAAGAGGTTTGAATGATTAACAAACACTTCTTTATTGATAAATCTTCCAAGAGAGATGATTGCACCACACTTGACAAGCCTACAAATGATACAATGACTACTTTTCTCAAAGAGGAGCCACTATACTAGAGAAAGAGAGAAGAGAATGAGAGAGGCATTATCTTACTACTGCAAGAACTAACCAAATAAGTCAAGGCAAGCCTTCAATATATAGCTAGTGAGAGCGCACATCCAAAGAAAGAAGAAGGGCGTATGAGAGGGGTAAAAATAGAGTCTAAATGAGATGACTGAGAGTGAGTGTGAGTTTTAAATGCACATGAGTGAGTGAATGGTGAGCTAAATGAGTGAGACGAGGGTGAAGTGAGGTTCATGGCATGCATGGGAGGAGGTGATTTTAGAAACTCATGCGACCTCTCCTTCCATCATAAATTAATTATCATATGCTCAAATTTTAGGAATATGCGCCCTATGCTAGGTGGATGCCATATCACTGCCACATGTCGACCTCAGAGGCTACCACTTGGAACTGCATGGATGATGATTGGACCTGCTAAATATAGAGGTAACTAAAAATAGAACATCTAAAAATAGAACCTCTAAAAATAAGGTTCTCTAAAAATGGATTCTTGGTTCTATTTTTAGAAATATTGTCCACATACATACTGCCAAAAATAGAAATTCATCTAAATACCCTTGAATTTATACTCATTAATCTCGTCTTTCCGGAAGGGATTTGAATATGCTATCAAAACTATCATGCAGGCCCTGATGCTCAACCTGCTAAAAATAGAAATCTGGGTGACATCATCCATAAAAAGGTGTAAAGGCCTCGTTATGCCTCAAGGATCAATACTTTTCTCTTAGAATCTGAATCTGGGGCCTGAATCACAACCTGCCAAAAATAACAAGTTCTTGCGTGTCGCCCGGAAAAAATGTCATCGGGCCTAGAATCCTACAAGGACTCATACTGTGTACTCTGAACTTCCCCAAAATTTCAGGTGACCCACTCAAATCGCGCCTCCTAAAAAGTAGCAACACATGGAAACCAAGTAGACTGTGACTCTGAACTAAGCAATCATGTACTCATCATGTACCTTCCTCGTGTGTGAACCATCCTCCTGCTCAACATAAGTTCTAAAACCCTAGGAAAATATTAGTATGCCAACCAACGTGCTGCATGTTGGCTCTTAACCCTCAATACTTTCAAGGGTGAAAATCTAGGGGTTAACATTGGCTACTCAAGGGGATGGGCTCCTCTTGTGAGATGTCGAGAACCATAAGAATATTTGTGTCCATATAATCAACTGATGCTCCATGAAATGAGGAATGTGTACCAAAAATAACCATGTAATTGTGTGGAAGGATGACAAAAAGGCCATGTAATCTGACGAAGAACAACCTGTAAGATGACCTGTAGTACCAAATCTTGTCCAATGGGCCATGGATTCAAAGTATATAATCTTCCCACTGAAAAATAAATATCAAGGGGTCTCATCCAAATACGCTACCTACTACCACCCAATGATGTACACTCCTTGCTAGCAGGAAAATCCCCCCTTTAACTACACCAGGGTTTAAGATGTAGAAAGAGAAAACGACCCTCTAAAAGTCAATTTATTCTCTACTCTACCCCAAGCATACCAAAACAAATGAAAAGAAAGAAATAAGAGAGAATATAAAGTAATTGTACCTTTTATCCCACGTCTAGTGATGATCTCCTCAAGCTTTGTAGTTCCAACGATTGCACGTCTCCTCCCAAGGCTGACCTGCATCCAAAGATAGGAAAAAAAATAATACAAGCATGCTATTCTATTCATGAGTTAGGGTTATATATCAAATTCTAAGTATAAATCAATGGAAATACACAAAACATCATCATTTGGGACAGGGAAAAGAGATTCTTTTATTCATCAAACAAATACGGAAACTTACAATATTTGTCACCATCGTCCCACGAACCTGGTCTGGGATCCTCTTTACAATGCTCCAAGTGCACCTTGAATAGGCCTCTTCTCTCAATATTCTGATCACCTCAAGGAAATGGAATGGATTGAATGGAAGAAGAAGGGTCTGATGAGGGAATGTTGAGGTAATGTCTCACAAAAGGTAGAAAAATCTTGGGCAAGGAGGGGGAGTGAAATTGGGCAAAGTTTCATTGTTATTATGCTTGGATCTGAAATGAGACCCAAACAAATCCTTTTATATGACAAAAGGATGGTTATTCGGTTGGGTGACAGGCTATAGCAGGTGAATTGGTTGGGAAACCTCCAATAGCCCATAAATTTCAATGAATTCCTTACAACTTTTTAATTTTTGCAAATTTTGCAAGCATACGTGGGTCGTGTAGTGTGAAACAAGTTTATGCACGCGAGATGTAGTGGTGAAAAAAGCATATGTACACATGCTGTAATGCTGCAGGGTGTGTACATGCTCTAAAAAATGGTTTTTTAAGAAGAGCATCTCAGTAGTGCTTTGGAAAAATATGCAAGTAAGAGGGCCTAGGCCATGTATGTAGTAGTAGGGAATTTTAGGTCTATAACACTCCTCCCTATGGTAAATGTTTTGATGTTGACACAAGGGAGAAAGTCACTTCATCAGAGGTCAATAACGTAAACACATGTTAAGTGTGAAGGAACACCACCAATAATGTCAATGGCACCAATAATGTCAATGGTTCCTAAGGTATGAGCACAACCTGACACTATGAAAGATGTTTTGAAGTTGAACAGTGACAAGGATCATCCAATCAAGTCCCAATGATGCTCAGCCTTGTCGGATTCGAAATAACTACCAATGAGGCTAACGACTACTAAGGTGCTCTACTTTTGGGTCATTTGTAGATAATGTGTCGAAGTCGATACAAGATGGCCTGCTAATAAGAATAGCAATGATGTCTCTCTTCCCTCAATGTGAAGTGATAACTCAAGAAGACTGAGATGAAGGAACCATGTACCATATCCCTACGTTAGATGTGCAGGGAAACTGACTCAAAGAGAAAGATTGAATGACAAGAGATGAGGAGACAAGACATAACATGACATAATACACTCCTATGTCTCCTCAAAATACCCATCCTAAAGGATTAATTCTTTAGGAATAATGACAAATGGGACCTCCATCTAGGCTCACTCTAATGATAGACACAAAGGCTTGGCATGTGTAAGATATACATTGAAATTTTGACCCAGGAATAACAGTTACAGATAGCCATTTATTCAAGAAAAGGAAAGACACACAAGACTCAGCCACATGCTTATATAACTAGGAAAAAATCAACGAAACTTATGCAAATACTGAGAAGTAAATACTAAACTGAATGACTCTAACAAGGGAAAGTATGTTGTTGTCCTAAAATTGTAAAAAATTAGCAAGAAATAAATACTAAAAAGACAATGTTGAAAGGAAAGACAAGTACCCTAAACCCATAAATTTTACCTCAAAGTTGCCATGATTAAATCATAATACTCAAAGGACCAATGTAACCATGCAACCAAATGATCAGTTTGATGAGAAAGGTCAGCATGGTCAACCTTCCAAGGGGACCAACCATGAAATATCATATGACCTAAAGCCACCTTGAAGTACTTGTTGGTGAAGCCATAACTGAAGGGTGCCAGTTGAATAAAGTCTGGTTGGGACTTAGAGCATGGTATTTCAACAGTAACAAGCATGAATGCATGAGAGAGGAAAATCTTGGCATATACCTATTGAACTACCTCCATCAGTCTGAGCTCAACTGGGTCATGGTGAACTCTAATATCCAGGCTCTGATCAATCTCAAGTTCCTAAAGAACAACTTCAGGATGTGGAACTGTAAGAAAAGTGTGAGGGATATCATCCTTTGGTTCAACCAAAAGTGGATCCTCCTATTGTAATGGTATCTAATCAAGTTGTTCTTGAACCAGTGTTTTAATAGGCATGGATGAAGCCTCTACTAATATGGGAACAAATGAAATCCCATGTTGACTGATTTCTACTTGGTTAATCTGTGGTTCCTCCTCTTGAAACTTTTCATCCGCTTGAAGTATTTCATCTTTGCTAATGGGAGGAACCCATGAACACTATAGAGTAATCACATGTTCACCTTCATGTTCTTGGAAATCCTCCCGTGACTCAATTGGTGTAGCTATTGGTTCCAGATCATCTAAAATTGGGCTATCACCATCATGTTCATCTTTGGGAACTTGAAATGGTGCAAGTTGTGGTTCATATTCAATAACACAAACTTCTTGCAATTATGTAACAACCAATGGTTGAAGATCATCAAGTGGAGTTACCTTCACTGGTTGGTTTGGGACATGGATCATAGGGAGTTCACAAGCTGCAAGATGATTTCCTTCTAACCTGATAGTGACAGTTTGTGCTTCCTCCAAATTCTGAGGGTCTTCATTCATGAGAAAAAAACCAAAAATATCATCAAATGCCTCAAGATAGTTAATCAAAGAAACATATTCATTAGGCCTCACTCTGTAAGGAATTCAATTGTAAAATTTGAAAAAAACGAGCATTAAATTGACAAACAGTTTCACTTTCATGCTTTTTAATAATTGAAAAAACTATGCATAAGAAGAAAATGTCCTATGTGTTTTCCCATCATTTAGTTAATTTTTCCTGGAAGGAATCCCAACCATCAATGGAATCATCTGGAAGGGACTTGTGCCATGCTCATATCTCCCACTTGAGGTTCAACACAAACATCCTCATCACCACATCTTCATGTTCCACATTAAAATCGCCCACCACTTGCAAAAATTTAGCCAAGTGATCCTCAACTGATCCTCCTAACCTCCCTGGAAAAAAAAGGTATGTGTTTAAGCTACATATGTGCAAGTAAGTCATGAGGATAATTCGAGAATGCAACAAAACTTATTGGGTCAAAATAAAAGAATCTCCACCTTACTATTGCCCTCACAGTTCCATCCATATTGTTAGTCTTAGATAGAAAAAAGCATAGCTACCCTACTAGCTTGAGATGAAAATAAAAATAAATATGAAGATGTCGAAGATACACTCACCATAGTTCTTTTCAAAAAATAACTTACCTAAGAAATCAATATGCTTAACAAATTTGAGAAGAGTTATTGGAAAAAGAAAGTCATGTTCCAAAAAAAGATACTAAAGTTTATTGAAGCTCAAAAATTGACCTTGTGAGGGAATCGAAGCCAAAAGATATTATTGTGTAAGTCCCATGTGGATTTGTCCTTGTGTCCTATGGAGTCTCCAGGTCAGTCAAATAAGATATAAAAAATAAAATAAAAACTCACCAATGTCATTGTTACCAAGGTTGGCGTCCCCGACAACGACGCCAATTTGTTAGCACAAATTTATACCCTCCAATCTGAGTTGATAAACCTTTTATGGAAGCGGTAAAAACTTGGCTAATTATAGGAGAAATAGCCCTAGATGTCACGGGATAAACCCCTCTCTGTTTGGGATAGGCCTTGCTAGCCTCTGGGGGGAGTACCTAAGCACAATGAAGCGCCTTGTTGGTTGATCTAAGGTTTGATTTCTACGTTAAAACTAAAATATCAACAAGTTTGTTTTCCTTGGATAACGTGTGAAAGTAGTCCAAACCAATGAGAAAATTGATCTTATACACTTGGAGGGAACCTGCAGGGTTATCACAATGAAGATAGACTAGAAAAAAGATGAAAGTTGTTCAAAATGATTGAAATTAACCATGATAAATAGTTCAAAAAATGACATATCAGATTACAAATTTACCATAATATTGCCAAGAAAAGAGGTTTGAATGACAAACACACACTTCTTTATTGATAAATATTCCAAGAGAGTTGATTTCACCACACTTGACAATCCTACAACCAATACAATGACTACTTTTCTCAAAGAGGATCCACTATAATAGAGAAAGAGAGAAGATAATGAGAGAGGCACTATGTTGCTACTGCAAGAACTGACCAAATAAGCCAAGGAAAGCCTCCAATATATATCTAGTGAGGGTGCACATCCAAATGAATAAGAAGGGCGCATGAGAGGGGTAAAAATAGAGTCTAAATGAGATGACTGAGAGTGAGTTTGAGTTTTGAATGTGTATGAGTGAGTGAATGCCGAGCTAAATGAGTGAGAATAGGGTGAAGCGAGGCACATGGCATGTATGGGAGGAGGTAATTTTAGAAACTCATGCGACCTCTCCTTCCATCATAAATTAATTATCATATGCTCCAATTTTAGGAATATGTGCCCTAGCCTAGGTGGATGCCACATCACTACCACATGTCGACCTCAGAGACTGTCACTGGGCACTGCATGGATGATGAATGGACTTGCTAAATATAGAGTGTTACAAGGAAAATATCTCTATGGCTAGGGTGAACCACAATAGACAGGTATGACTGTATAAATCGACTCAATTCCATCATAAATAATAATAATAATAATCTATTTTTAAGGTCACGACCAAGCCACCACACCAAATTGGTGTATGAGACCCCCTTGTTTGTGGGACAAGGGATCCCCCTTCGCCCAACGATTTGACTGGTAAAGTCTACGAAGGTATACATACCCTACCCCCCTCTGGATTTGAACTTGTGACCTCTTAAGAGGAAACACAGGTTCTTAACCATTAGGCCCACTCAGGCTATACAAACTAATGTGGAAGAGAAGTAAGAAAGAGGCTTACCTCGTCCAAACGTTTGATGATGTCCACCATTGACAACTTTGACCCAAAGCTTTATAACTGCAACAAGTTCTCAACAAACAAGCAAAACAAGCATATAATGATAATATAAAAGGTTAACACATTAGATAGCATAATCCATCAATATACAAAAAAAACATGCCCATGGATCATAACACATATATTTGCAAGATATCAATTGGACGGAAAATGATATTTCTATTAATAAATGATCAGTAGAAGTGAAAACATTACAAACTTCCGTGTCAGCATGGTTTAGAACCAAGAAACCGAGTTCCTTCCAACTATGCCTCCACAACTTCAATCCTCCACCAAAGGCAAGCTCATATAAGGGATACAAAGAGGTTCTCCATCAATAAGGGAAGAGTTTGGGGGTTGAACACTGTATTCAGACTTAAAGGACAAAGGGATGTAGACTCAATAATGAAGTAATAATTTCTCCAGAGTAACTTTGCTCTCAAAGTTGAATTCTCTCTTCTTTTCCATAGCACGGAATTGGCTTCTTTATATCCTTCAAAATGAAACTGAAGGGCCGAGTCAAAATGTTTCTAGTATATGGAAGGCCAAGGATCAAATATCTCCTTTCGTGACATGGAAACCCGACATTTGATTTTGATTTTCTGGCACAAATCCCGATGTACGCAGGCTGTAGTGGAGTAGCCAACGTATACACTTGTTGTATAGCTTTCAAGGTGCATACAAGTGGAAAAATATTTGTTTTTGTCTCTGGATTTATCAATCATGGAAAGTAAGTCTGCATGGGGGAATGGAATAAGGCCCTCTCTACAAGATTGCATAGGGTGAGGAAAATCTTGCTATAACATAGAGGCAGCTAAAAATAGAACATGTAAAAATAGAACCTCTAAAAATAGGGTTCTCTAAAAATAGATTCCTGGTTCTATTTTTAGAAACATTGTCCACATACATACTACCAAAAATAGAAATTCATCTGAATACCCTTGAATTTATATTCATTAATCTCGTCTTTCCGCAAGGGATCCGAATATGCCATCAAATCTGTCATGAGGGCCCTGATGCTCAACCTGCTAAAAATAGAAATTTAGGTGACATCCTCCAAAGAAAGGTCCAAAGGCCTCTCGATGCCTCAAGGATCAATATTGTGCTCTCGAAATCTGAATCTGGGGCCTGAATCACAACCTGCCAAAAATAGCAAGTTCCTGCATGTTGCCCGAAAAAAATGTCATCGTGCCTAGAATCATGCAAGGACTCATACTGTATATTCTGAACTGCCCCAAACTGTCAGGAGACCCACTCAAACCGTGCCTCCTAAAAATTAGCAACACATGTATGTATACATCTCTCTCTCAAAAATGCATGGAAACCAAGTAGACTACGACTCTGAACTAAGGAACCATGTACTGATCATGTACCTGCCTCATGTGTGAACCATCCTCTTGCTCAACATAAGTGCTAAAACCCTGGGAAAATATCAGTATGCCAACCAAAGTGTTGCATGTTGGCTCTTAACCCTCAATACTTTTAAGGGTGAAAATCTAGGGGTTAACAGAGGTCAAGCCCATTGTTATATTTCTTCAAGAATTCTCTGCAATCTTCACCTTTAAAAGTAAAAATCAACTCCAGCTTCTTTAACATATTGCGAAAAACTTGTGGTAAAAGAGAAATCAAAGAATGATCCTAGAGCTATATAATTCTTTGACTTGGCACATACTTGTTCACACACCATGCAACAAGTTCTTTACAATAAAAAAACTCAGGAACACACCTAGCACAAGCGATTCCAGATGCCCAAATTATGTCTTTCTGTGTAGGAGGAGAGGAATAATATGAATATGTTCTTGACCACTAGAAGTTCTGGTCTTCACAACCAAAGATATTTAAAGTATCACCAAATTTTTTTTGTCTAGCTGATGTTTCCATAGGTTGACGAGACTATTTATTTAGTTGGATAATAACCTCAAATAATTCTTTTCAGAGAGATAATGATAATTTAATCCCTTGGAAAATGGATATTTAATGCAATTTAATGAGTAATTCCTCAATCCTTTCACCATTAATGAAGATATTTTCGGAGCCTTCACAACAATTGTTAGCATTAAACAACACTTAATGCATATTGGAAAAGCAACAAAATGGTGGGGACGAACTAGAGAAAGTTTTAATATGGATATTTTCATGAACCCACCAACTTGAGAACTCGAGAACCCATGGCTATGGATGATACAAAATATACTAAGTGTAGAAAAGAGGCCAGTCGAACTTGCATGCAAAATAAATAAAATACTTTGGAGCTCGACACTCGCGACAAATCTAATGGTCAAAATGTAGATCACAAAAATTGGGGTGCAAAGTGAAGGTTACGGAACTTGGAGGATGAGGGCTCGAACCCACGAACCCGCGCAATTGTAAAATGGCTAATTGTAGCAGCAGACTTATGACATGGGAAAGTGGGTGGAGATGAAGGTATGCCAACCTGCCAACCCGTTGTAGAAGAGGGAAAATAAATGGAGAAAATAAGTTGGCAAGATAGAATGGGGAAGGAAGAAAAGGAATCACAAAATGATCTCAACGATTCTCATCAGTACTCCCATCAATTATGATTGTGGAATTGATCATTGATTCCACCACCATAGGTTTTGAATCTATATCCAAGTTAGTTCTTCCACACCCTTCTTCAATACCAAACACCAAGACAAGCGTATACATATGAATATTACAATATGAAATATCCACTCTCCAAGATTAGGTACAAAGTACAAATGTATGAGATCCCCTGCAATATATTAGCATCACACCAACTATCACATATATGGTCAATATCACCACAAATGAACAAGATGTATAAGCAATATTATCCCTAAGGGGTAACACTAGGAGCTTCCTCCATCTACAAAAATAATTGAAGTTGAGCAAGATTTCCATTCCTATAAATTCTTGAGTCACAACTCAACCAAAACAAATCAACCAATAATCATCAATTATCATATAATGAATCATCCCATATGAAGCTTTGAAATCAATAAATAATCATATGGTTATGCATGCCTATCACATGCATTAATACACCCCAAACATTGGCATATACTAGAATACATAAACCACTTATCAAAGGTCCTCTTGGGAATCACAGTCATTGAAAATATATCACACATAAGCATTTATGAAGTATATCCTCCACCTATCACAAGTAAAAGAAACTAGTATCCACTGGAATAAATTAACCACCTATCATAGGTCCTCTTGGGAATCAAGGACATTGAAAATAAATCCATACTAGCCATCATTGAAGTAGATATACCACCTATCACATGTGAACCACAATAACATTCACTCGAACAAATCAACCACCTATCACAAGTTATCTTTAACACTAGATATAGTGAAAATAAATCCATACCAACCATCAATGGAATATATCTACCACCTATCCCATGTAAAAGCTTACTCTCATCACAAGAGAAACTAGGCTTCAATCCATCAAACCCTTCAAGGGTGTAAGTGCTGATCTTGAGCACTCATCTCAAAGACGTCATGGTTTCACCACCTAAAGCCACTTCCAGGTTCAATAATTGAAATATATGGCCTTTAAATTGGTAAGAATACAATCTCAATGCAATAATATTTGAAACCATGTTGAAATTTAAAAAATATGACCTTTAATGCAAATTTAGAAATTTCACCTCAATTACTTGAGGTTTTCCATATCTATTTCTAATGAAAATTTCTCCTTAGGGATGAATCTGAAATATTAATTTACAACAAAAATATTTCACTTATGTCCGACCCAATTCATCAAGAGTCCTAGGAAATAAATACTAAAAAAGTATACTTCAATACCATGAAGCTACAACCCTTATGGTGCAATTTCCAAGCATATAACATATTTGAAATGTCTTACTATATTAGATTAGGACAACAACAAATATGCTCCTTTATTTTCTAAATATGTATTAAATCACTTAACCAATTCAACTCTATGTTATGTCAAATCTACATTTATAACTAGGGCTAGAATCTACTCAATCATGAAAACAACATAAGTTGAAAATCAAATTTGCAAGTACAAAAAAAATTTCTATCTAAAAAATTTAATATATATACTTGTCTATCTTATTTCTTCATCATAATCCCTAATATTTTTCTACAACTACTCTGTGAAGAAAAAATTAGCCAAATTTTTAAGTTTCTACAATCATAATTGTTGGAGCACGAATTTGGATAAATTTGGAATGCATTTCATTAATATGATACACATATAAATACATGAGCTTGACCTTTGGATTCATATTCCAAGAGGTTTCTTGGACTCTCGATGACCGTTACACTCACTTGACATGGCACAGACCCCACCCCCTTCCCTTTGGGGCTGCGGTGACCTCCCAGTCTAGGATCATTTTCAAACACCTGAGTCAAATTGACTCTTTGGCCCCCTGCTGGAACCCGACAAACTCTATCACAGGTCCTTCTTTCCCTAAAGTGTGGGTCCTTTTCACCCCGTGGCTCTCTTCTTGGCCCTTTGAAGAAAGTTGGCGATGACACTCGCTCTCCGTGCCAAGCCCTTTCTATCACATGACCTTGGGTTGTGTCCCGAGGCTCAACCATGGAA
Source organism: Picea sitchensis (assembly GCA_010110895.2). Classification (NCBI taxonomy): domain Eukaryota; kingdom Viridiplantae; phylum Streptophyta; class Pinopsida; order Pinales; family Pinaceae; genus Picea; species Picea sitchensis. Next base: position 20,822 of record SNQJ01S0078966.1, on the reverse strand, counting down.
GGCACTTCAGGCTTCGACTCTTTACACAACAACCAACTCTTTACATTCACGAACTCAAATGGTGTGAGGATCAACGGTCCTCATCCCTCCTTCCGATAAATGAATACGATCCCTTCGAACTCCAACCTTCGGGAGTCTCTCGATATCCTCCTCGAATATTTCCTGGAATACTACCTCTTCGAATTGTGTGGATGCTTCCACGCATCCCTTCTAGATCCAATGGTATGGATTCAAACTGCTCTTCGCGACTTCGCGAAGATATCTGTTTTCTCTTGGAAAACGTTCCAGAGTTCCAACTCCCGAATCTCTGGATCTTCTGCCACCTGTCTCCTCACAATGATGGACAATTTCATGGTCTTTGATACTTCGGCAAGTCCTCGACCTTCTTGCACACTTAGTACAATTTCTTTCTGAGACTTAGACTGTCCTCGGCCTTTTCTGCACTCCTTGCAGATTTTTGCACAACTCTTCTACGACTTTGCTCGGCTTGAAACCTTTGAGGTTCTCAGTTCCTCTACGTCCTTCAGTGGACTTTTTGTTGCCCTCCTAACAACTTAACGCTCTTCCTCCTGATCTTGTAAGATGAACTTATTGTATCCTTGGTGCACTCCTTGCGCTCGACTAAGCCTTTCAATGGCTTCTCTCTTAGCTCTTCCAAAAGTCTTAAGGCATCTCCTTTCCTTTGTCGATGCACTCTTGCAAAGCCTTCCTTCCTCAAAGTATTCAACAACCCCGGGGTTCTCTCAACGCTTCCAACACTTCAGAATGTGTTTCTCTTGTATGCACTCATACTTTCTCTATGCCCTCCTCGCATAGTATTACAGAGTATTCAGTAACTCTACGTTGTGCTTCTTCCCACACAGTATTTCTTTCCAAGGTACCCAACCACCTTGAAATTTCCCTCTGATTCTGTGAATTATCCTAGTGTTCCCTCCTAACAGCTTCTCTTCTAACTCAAATGAGTTCATACATGCACTCTTTGCGTCATCTTACAGAGTTTCCACCCTCTGTCGCACACTCCTTACACTTATCCTTAAGAACCAGACTTAATCCAACACACTCACAGATAGAAGATTATATCTCTATCCCTACATATGATTTCTAACATACATCTACAACATACACGCATACGAATGACATTCATAACCAAATATCCATTACATAGAAATTGGCAAACAGGAAAATCTGTTACTTTCTATTAATGGTGGAATGTCCATTACAATATGTGAGTCCAGACTACAACTGAGTCTCAGCTCTCAACTCTCCTACCTCTATTTGTGATGTCTTTTCTATTGGAAACAATACAAGAGTTTATACAAGAGGGGCTCGACGGGCTTCCCTCCAAGCTAAGCTAGTGGTGTCTAATAACCATTCAAAATGCATGTCTAATGGGTAGATTACAATGATGGAAATCTGATCCAAATCGGATGTAGATCCCTCCTACCGTCAACCACTTAATGACGACCTCATCTACAGTTTGTGCGAAGGCACAACTTGGTTCTTCCAACCTGTCAGCATTAATTTACTTAATCACGCTTTATATTCTCGAAGGCAAAATGAGAGGGTTGCGCCTCTCCCTTCCTTGAATGTGCACCAATCGTGCTAATAAATTGGCGTGTGCTGAGGTAGAGAGATGCTCCTGCATCATGAAGTTTCATATTCCTTCACAAGTGACTAATACCATAACCCTAGTGGATTAGGTTTCCAACATTCCCACCTTAATCCAAAGGGGTGTATCTGAGTCCAAGAAGAAATCTTAAATATGGAAGTGGATGACTGAAATATGAAGTAGACAATTGCCAATGGGTGAATGTGCCCTTTGAATTTGGTGGTTTTGGGATGACCACAAAAAAATGGCTAGCAAAAACTGATGTCTTCTACTAAATGGTGGTGGCGGTTTAAGTAATACCACAAACCCTAGAACTTGTATTTAAGGCTCAATGGTTCTCGAAACAATTCCCAATTTATCTAGAAGATGATGTCATCTTCTAATTGGATGTGCTCTTGAATGTTGGTTTAAATATGACCATAAATTGTTCTCTAGAAGAAGCTCTAAGTCTTATACTAAGTGGAGGTTTAAGGAAAAACACAAACTGTTGTCTAGCAAAAGCTGAAAGTATTCTAAGAAGTGATGTTTTAAGGAAAACCACAAACCAATATGGTAGTTTTGGATGATCAGAAACCAAATCACGCTCGCTTGTCAAGCTCACTTGTTACTAATCGATTTCTATGACTTATAAACTCGAAGCTTAACTGCCAATCACTGATGTTTTTATACCCTAATGGGGATAATGTGAGAAGACACAAATATTTCCATTGCAAGATGTGTCAATACTTGAGAATTAATTCGTCAGTATGAATGATATGTCTTCTTGACTGTTGATGACCATTTCCAAGAAGTCATCTATTTAGAACATATATTTGAAGGTGATTGTGCTTTCCACAATTCTCACAAGGATAACGATAAAAACATTGATCTTCCATATGGCCAACTCGATGACAATGTTGGCATTTCAAAATATTATCTTGAATTGGAGTAGGTGAATATGAACTCTCTTGATGAAATCCAACACTTTGGAACTAGATTGGCTTGGTATAATCAAGAATATGAAAGTTGACTTCCTTTTCATATATGATACCTATTCTATGCTTATTGTTTATGATTTCTTCCCAAGCTTTGATGATTGTCTTGGAAAGAGAAAGTTGATCTTCATCTGCACTTATATCTAAAGTTGGTTCACTGAATTGTTTTTATACTGGTTGTTGATATGAATCATCATCAACATATTCGAAAAGAGGGTTGTTTTGAAAAAGTGACTAGTTTAGAATGTCAAATATGCTCATTCAAGTGCATCATAAAGAAGTCGAGTATGAGTTTGAAGCAATTTTACTTTGGCTTGTGAAACTTGCAAACAAGTTATAAGAACATATTGCATAGTTTATTTGTTAGTTGTGATTGTATTTTCCACAAAAGAGAGTATTAGAGTGTTCAATAATTCTAATAATTCATCAATGCAGACCATTTAGACACTGAATCAGACCTCAATGGTTTCTTGCAACTCCACCCTTTAACAATCAGACTAAAAATGTAAACTTCAGCAAATGAAGAGTGTTAATTTCTACCAAAAATGCACTCATTTACAATTACTTAATTCAATCTTATTTTTATAAAGCACAAGTGAACTTACATTGCTTCAAGTAGTTGTTTTTATGTGTTGTCCACGAGCATCGAGTTTTTAGCTGATTGGAGGGACTAAATTAAGATATGGTAGTTGTCTAGGAAAAAAACAATAGTATCAAGACAAATAATTGTGTTTGTTTGTCCTCCCAACCCTGCTTGGACTCTGCCTCACACCCACAATAGGAAGGATAGAGGTGGAGTATCATGGGTTTATTTTCTTTGGAAACATAGAGGATCTGGTAGATATATGTGCATCTTGACATAGTACTTGCACCAGGGCTCTTTGGCCATGCATGAAAATGGAAACACATAATCCTAATGGTCATCAATAGTCATGAATATATATTAGTTACATAGATGAATTCATTCTTGAGTATTGACACATCTTGTAGTGGAAATGTTTGTGTCTTCTCACCTTGTTTCTAACAGGGGGAACAACATCAATGATTCACTATCAGGATTCAAGTTTCAAAGTCCTATCAATCGAGTAGTAACAAGCGAGTGTGATTTGGTTTGTGGTCATCCAAAACCGTCGGATTGGTTTTTGGTTTTGGATGACCACAAAGAAAATCATGCTTGCTTGTTACTACTCGATTGATAGGACTTCAAAACTTGAAGCCTGATAAACATGGAATGCATTTCATTAATATGATACACATATAAATACATGAGTTTGACCTTTGGATTCATCTTCCAAGAGGTCGCTTGGACTCCCGATGACCGTTATACTCACTTGACATTTCACATTCCTTTACAAGTGACTAATACCATAACCCTAGTGGATTAGGTTTCCAACAATAACTATTCAAGCATGTATCTTAACTATGGATATAAATATACTAAGCAATAACTATTCTAGCCCATATCTTAATTATGACTATACAAATACTTATCTTCATTATGTATATACATATACTTAGGAAGTGGTTATTATCTATAGAAAATATTGTAACATCCAGTTCCACTGAGAACATTTATACTAATGTATTCTTTGAGGACACTTGCGAGCAAGTGATGTGGTTATGATACATTATGATTATGGTTTTCTTATGAGTTATATTACGATGTCATTGTGATTATATGTTAGACGTATATATGTATCAACATGTATTATTGATGAGTTTTCATGAGTGTGCAGGATACATGACAGGTTGATGATGTTGATAGCATCAATAGACCCCTTGGACTTCAAATTGAGTCAGGGAGTGGATTTGTATTTGGTTTGAGTTTTGAGTATTGATTTACATGTATATATGATGATTTCAATATGGATGTTATATATATGGATTATTTATAGTGTTATTGTCAGTGGATGTAGTCTCGACGATGCTTGCTAATCTGATTCCCATAAGGAGTAAAGGGGTCATGCACAAAAACCAGACATATGAGGGAGAGGTGTGGAAGAATCCCTGCCACAGCCTACTAGCACTCTCGTCGTGGCCTAAACCCATGTTTAACGATTACCTCGTTCCGAGAGGTCCATGATTTTGTGAGGGCAGATTGAGACAGTCTCCCATGAGGAATTCTAAGGGGCATGCAATAAGGTAGAATCATTATTCCTTAGAAAACCCTTAGTCTCTCACAAGGTCGACCAAGTGGAGTGTTGAATCCAAGTGTCAGACAAACTTCCAAACTAGTTAAAGGCGAGTAACACCCTTGGAGCACGGAAGTGCAACTTGAAGGGCACGTCGCGCAAACAAAATATGAGTCAATAAAAATCTAGAAGGTCTAGAAAATAAAAATAAAATACTTAGACTTTGATAAAAAAGAGCATGCAACTCATTATTAAATTAAAAACAAGAAATTACAAAGAGTCTAAGTCTAAAAGAGGTTTGTTTTAGTAAAACAAAAAAAAGGAATAAAATGATCTAGACTAATAAGCTAAGTAAATGAAGTAAAAATAATAAAAGTTGGTAGATGCACATGTGTGCATGAAAATAATAAAAGAGATTTTTAAATAAAAAGAAATTAAAACATGATAGAATAAGTGGTCTACATAGAGTAGCATCTTGAGTTAATCTACCACTAATCCTAACTAAAAGAAGACTCATAATCCAACTCAAACTAAAATCTAGTTAGGGGACACAAAATAAATGAAGAATTGTGGAACTAAGGAACAACTAAGAGGAAAAATAAGAATACATTGGGGAATGTGAGGGAAATTGTCTAATTAAATAAAGTAAAAAGAGAAATTAAGTGTGCAACTTGGGGAGAGTGTGACACATGTAGTGGGTGAATAATCCTTTAATTAAATTATTAAAAATTAATTGTTTGTGCATGAGGACATGTGTCATTGAAAGATTATCTAATAAAGAATTGGAGAGGAAGGGAGAGGGATCTCACTTGAAAAGTATTGTTATGTTGTCAAAAATTTTCTGAATTAGTTTACTTGTTGAGAGTTGAGTTCCAAGACTTGTAAATAGTGGAAGCTCTTCCTTGCGAGACACATTTTGGTGTTATTGTTTTCTGGTTTACTGTGTGTGGCCCCTTTGCAGCTTGGGGGGCTAGGGGGAAGAAAAGTACCCTTAGCGTTGGCGGGGAGATATCGATGAAGTTCTTAGATTGACAAGCGAAAGAATGATTGTTTCGCAAGACTCCAAATTGTAAATCAACATCAACATCAATTGTTGAATTCTTGAATATGTAAACGATTATTTATGGATTGGATGAATTTAAACAATAAAGTCACAAATTTTGTAAACTTGTGAGTGTGGTTGTAAACTTTCTTCTTTTATTTGATGGATGAGTTGCTCTTGAAAAGTCTGATGCCTATTCTTATCGTTCTAAGTAACGATCTTTTCTTTTTTTAAATGGTTTTTTGTTCAAGAAATCTGTGATTATAAGAATTTCTTTTTCTGTGAAGAGAAATTTCATGATTGGTGCGGTAAAGTAAATTTTATATCGTTGAAACTGTTTTAGCTGAGTATTGTAAGTTGATAACTAGTATATCTTTAATGATTAAGGGTTTCTGATGTTAATAATGGGTTGGGACAAGTTTTATAATCAACTCTGATAAGTTAATCGTCCACCTATATTGTGTCAATTCGATTGTTCATGAATGTAGTCATGATTCTTATTGAAAATTCTGCTTAACGATTATTTAGTTCATAATTCAGAGAAAATATGTATATTTCGTTGATTTGCAGGTAATAAAATTTCTCAAGGTTTAGTATAACACTACCTCAAAATTCGTTTTGGTAAATTGCAATATGTATCAAAAATTTGCAATACCTACTGTAGATGTTTGATGTTTATAGAGTGTCCCTTGGCTGGAGTTGCTTCTGAGTCGTTGTAATAACGATTCTTAGTTGCGTTAAAAAAAAAAATCTAACTTCATGAATATATTCCATTAAACTAGCCCCGGATTAATTTTAGAACGAAGGTTTAAACTAGCGTTAAAAAGAAAATCTAACTTCCTGAATATATTCCGGTAAAACGTCGGAGCTTTGCCTGTTGATTCGCTTTTAACCTTTCAGTTTCCGCGTGGATGAAATGACCGGGTTATTTTTCCAGTGAGTCTATCATTCAGGAATTCTTATTATTCTACACAAACAACGGCCATCCATTAGAGAAGCCGAGTTGGAAATTATGGAGAGCAGCAAAATGATGTTAAAGGCCGCACAGGCCAAGAGGTCGATGCTCCGCAGAGGCCGAGAGGTCGATGCTCATGATGAAACTGTTGACAAAGAGGTCAAACAGCAAGAGTCGGCGACCACCCTCTTCGCAGCCGCTTTTCATCGCGGTAGAATCGATGAAACGAGATACGGGAAATACGTGCACAAGTTCGAGGAATACCTGCACATCACCACTACCTCCACTACCTTTCTGCAACTGCAGAATCGACTACTCATCAGTTTTCTTTGCATGAAACTCCAAACAGAATTTATGTTGCACCAGTTATAGCATACCAAATGCATACAGAAAATAGTATTACACTCACACAGATACATTACATGTATATATAGTTGGAGTGAGATCTAATTAATTTTAATTTTGGAGATTTAGGTTGAAAGTAGTATTGTATATCACATTCACACAGATACATTACATGTATATATAGTTGGAGTGAGATCCAATTAATTTTAATTTTGGAGATTTAGGTTGAGAGAATATCTCAACAGTGTTTTACAAAACCTTAAGTTAGTTCCCAAACTTAACACACAATATTAATGTGAGCATTATCTCTAATAACTCCTTTAGTACCTTCAGCCGGACCTATAATCTCAAAGAATGAGGAAAAGAAAAAGAAAAA
>SNQJ01S0078966.1:0-11663 GCA_010110895.2 Picea sitchensis | reverse complement strand
GGTACGACTTCACAAATTTGTTTTGCTATTGAGTTTTGTATATGCGTTCCTTTACGAATTTACTAATTAGTAATCAAATTACACAGAGTGAAAAAGATGAAGAAGATGCAGAGGCGACGATGAGAATGAAGAGGCAGACCGTGCTCATGGATGTTTTTACTCCCAAAACCCTCGACAATCTCTACTACGACGGGCCTCAAATGAAACGAGGTTTGTTTACCTCGGATGCAATACTGCTTACAGATCCTAACATTAAAATTGTAGTGGATGATAGTTCTGGGCGCTATAACTTGTGCAAGTGGCAGAGAAGCTTTGTTGCTGCCATGATTAAGATGGGAATGATTATCGAATTGACTGGCAACCAGGGAGAAATTCGTCGTAAGTGCAGTGTCATCAATAGCTCATAACCTAAGCTTGACGTAACCCACAGATGGTATGGTAGTTGATTATTATGGGTTTTAATCTTCTTCAACTACTGGGTTCTTTTGTTAGTCTTCCTCTCTTCTAATAATATAATAAAGCAACAATAATAATAAAATCTCCATGTTAATGTCAGGTATTTGTTTTCTTTTATGGTGATAATAATGAGATATGAAGTCTTCAGATTTAAGGAACAGAATCTCTGTCTGTAGTCCATCTCTTCTGTATGATAATAATGAGATATGAAGTCTTCAGATTTAAGGACAAGAACCTCTGTCCCTGTGTCTGCAGTCCATTTCTTCTGTAAGTCTGTATAAGTTTCTTGTTGAGTCTATGGTGCTTGGTGCAACATCACCTCGGTCCTTTGCTCATGGTATCAGAGCCAACGTGATGCTTTTGCATGTGTTGTTTACAGTTTTCATAATACAAAGTTTCAGTTTCTCCAAGTTTACTTAGTTCGGCTTCTTCTGCAAGTTTACTGTAGTTCATATATTCATTAACAAATATCACCCAAGAGAAAACTATCCTCGAGTTCCGCAATGGAAACTGCTCGTTGGTAGTGGAACTGATGCCAATCATAGATCTATTGGCAGGTGACGATCGACTGTTAGTGTGGATTGCGGAACCGTAGTCGTTGATATTTGAATCGATGAGATCGGACAGTCTAAACTAATTGCGGGATTTGAATTAACACATTGTTTAATCCTCCCTTCATGCTCTGCAATGAATCCCTGCCCTTGATCTGACGCTTGCGTATCCAACGATCACGACTTGATCTGATCATTGACTAGTCCTCCAATGGATCGAGCGAACTTCAACGGTTCTTCTCTTGTAACTCCAGATCTGACGATTGAGATATAATTCTTCCAAACTCTAACTTCCCCTCGATCTGACGGTCCTCGACTGTCCTAAAATAAAAATGAACGACTCCTGACATCTCTTCTGAGATTAACCTTACTGCTCCGTTGCATTCTCTTTCCATCATTAACCTTATCATGATTGTTGACATCAATGACAATATGTCCAAGAATGTTGATTAAATATGAATCTATCCTGCTATACCAAGATTTGGGAGCTTGCTTAAGCCCATAGAGATATTTCTTCAATCTATAGACTTTTTCTTCATGTCCTTCCATCACATATAATGGTGGTTGCTCCACATATACTTCTTCTTCCAAAATACCATTCAAGAATGATGACTTCACATCCATTTGATAAACTTTCCACTTGTTTTGTGTTGTTATGGCTAAGACAACTCTAGTAATATCTAACCTTGCAACTAGCGCAAAGGTCTCACCATAATCTACTCGAGGTTCCGAAAAAACTTTTGCTACTAATCTAACCTTGTGCTTTTCAACTTCTCCTTTCTCATACCCAGTTTACACCAATGCAATATTTATCTTCTGAAAATTCTACTAAATCCCATGTATCATTCTTCTCTATTGAATCAACTTATTCATCTATTGCTTGGACCTAATTTTCTTCTTTAATCGCTTCTTCAAAAAATGTGGGTTGACAAGCAAACAATGCAAAATTTGAATACACATCTAGATCTTCATATATTTCTCTTAAATTTCCAGTCTTTCTAGGCCTTATGGAGTAAATCGTAGAATCAGATACACTACTTGACTGAGAAGTAGGAGTAGACAGGGCTACTAGGATAGATGACTCACCTTGAACAAAATTTCTTGGATTTCTTGTTGGAGTATCTCTGATTGGTGATTAAGTTTGCAAACCTTGATGTTCACTTTGTGAAATCTACTCATATGCTTCATCTTCTGCTTGAGGTATTACTACTCCAACAGATATAGTTTTATCTATGCTTTCATTGCATGCTTCATCTTCTTTGAATTCAACATCCCTGTTGATTATCACCTTCTTTGTCATTGGATTATACAATTTATATTCCTTGGATTGATCATTGTATCCAAGAAAGATGCATTTTTCACTTATGTCATCTAAATTCCTAACTCTTTAGGAACATGAACATATTCCACACAACCAAATACTCTGAAGTGCGCTACACTACAACTCATACCTGTCCATGCTTCTTGTGGAACTTTGTTCTTCACACTTTTAGTAGGAGATCTATTCAAAACATAAATAGAGAAAGATATTATTTCTCCCCATAAATTTTTTGACAAATGTTTTTCCTTCAACATGCTTCTAGCCATATTCATAATGGTTATGTTTTTCCTTTCAGCTACACCATTTTGTTGAGGTGTATACATTTCTATAAACTATCTTTAGAACCCATGTTGCTTGCAGAAATCATGAGAAACATTTGAATCATATTCACCTCCTCTGCATGATCTTATCACTTTAATTTGATGACCACTTTGCTTCTCTGCCATTGCCTTGAATTCTATAAACTTGTCAAAAGTTTTTATTTCTTTGCAAGAAAATACACCCAATTCTTTCTGCTATAATCATCTATTAAGGTTAGGAAGTAGTAACCTCCTCCTAATGATTGGGTCTGCATTGGACCACATAGATATATATGAACTAGATCCAATGGTTCCTTTGCTCTATAAGGCACCCCTCTAGGAAAAGTGTCCATGTGTCTCTTTGTCAGAATGCAACTCTCACATGAACTGACGGGATCTTGAAAGGGAGGAAAACCTTCAACCATATTTTCTGCTGCAATAGTTTTAGACCACCAAAATGTAGATGACCAAATCTTAGATGTCACAACCAAAAATATTATAAATATGTTTCCTTTTGGGCAAGGGAGACATCATGTCTATCATAATTCATTGAAAGAGGATACATTATCTTTCAAAATCGAGGTATAATACACATCTGGTATGCATATTTTCTGACCTTGTTTGGTCTGGATGTTGACCATTCCTTTTCCCAGGACTTTTAGAATATTTTATGACCCCAACTTGACTTCAATCCTCACTGAATCATCCAGATCTGCAATTAATTTTTTGTCTCCTTTCATATGATTGTTACATCCCCTATCTAATAGCCAAATATCATTAGAAGTCTCTTTAGCAACATTACAGGTAAGAAATAACTAGTATTTGTTGTTCTCAGAGGTGTTAGAAAAATTTTCATCCTCTCTACTAAGATCAACCTTCTTCTTCCTACATTCATGCACATAATGACCCAACTTGTTAGAATAAAAACATTTAACTTTGGATTTGTTATACTTTTGATTTGGCTGTGAACTTTTGTTGTTGCTCCCCCTAAATCTATGATGATTTTGATCGAGTATCCTTTATTTTTCTGAATTGTATATTTGGTTGTTGGATTTGTTTCTTCTACCCCTACCTCTTGACCTTGATCCTCCTCTTCCTTTTGAGATCGAAACCTGATATCTAAATGCATTTTCCAGGGAATTATCATATCTATTCATCATGGATTCATGGGATAAAAAGGATCCCAATATCTCATCCATTGATAGTTGTGTCAATTCCTTAGACTCTTCAATGGCTATAACCATTGCATCAAACTTCTTAGGTAAGTTTCTAAGAACCTTCTCTACCACTCTTTTATCTAGAATCTCTTCATTGTTCATCCTTAACTGGTTTATTGTGTCCATGACTTGGGTCATGTATTGGTCTAGTGACTTTGACTCCTTCATCTTCATATTCTCAAAATTCATTTGTAATGTGTGCAACTTGACCATATTTACCTTGGTAACGCCCTAATAGTTGGTCTCTAATATATCCCATGTTATATTTGAGAATCTCATTGCTGAAATCTTGGGAAAGCTACTTTTATACAAGACGTTTTGGATGAGATAGAGTGTGTTTGCATCCTTCTTCCTATTATCTCCGAGCTGATCCTTTTGAGCATTGGTCAAGGCTCACTCGGTTGTGTGATCAACTGGTTTCGTATATCCATGAACCACAAGATCACAAACATCTTGAGAACTTAATAACGTCCTCATCTTGATTTCCCAAACTTCATAATTTTTCCCTATTAAAACCCATATATGTGGTTGTGCAAAACTATTGCTTGAATCCAAATTTTTTATGAAGAAAATTCTCTTCTCAACTATAATAAGGTGAATACTATATTTTTTATTTTTTAAAAGTCACAACCTAACAAACCATATATATGCATGCCCTCCTTTCCACAAAATATGTCGTATGGCAAAATATACCACCATATTTTTATATTTTTGAAATACAAAATAGATGTTCCTTATAAATTCAAATTTTAATAAAAACCTAAATACGAAAAAACTTTGCACGTTATTTATGGAAATACTCAAGGTATTAAAATATACCATGTCCTTCAACACATACTTTCCATATTTTATTTCTCATATTTTATTTCTTGGCAACCGATAGGGTTTGTAACATGGTCTCTCTCTTTATTCCAGAGAGAAGCAACGACGTCTACGGCTTTCAACTAACCACGACAGCGTTCTTGTTCCTTAGTGATTTCTTGTTCCTTAGCGAAACATGAATGGCTCTTGGAAAATATTTCAAAATTGATGGCTCTCCCTCTTCCATCGAGCGAAAACAACTATATCTTGAGCACGCGACTCTTGGCCCACAATGAATCAGAATGACTATTTCTATCTACCCTGTAAACCCTCACGAATTTCTGAGGTCTGCGACCTCCTAATGAATTTTTTTTGGCTCTCTCTAGACTCCACTCTGGTTTTGACTACTATCTCTGGTTGATTCACGACTTCCTCGTGATTTTTCTTTAGTTCCTCTCTAACCTTACGCTCTGATACCAATTTGAAGGAGGAAGGGGTGAATTTCTTAAAGCTGCATTTGTATGAAATCTGCATAAACACATAAGAACACAAGAAACAAGAGTTGCGACTCTAAAAAAATGTATTGATTCATTGCTTCTGAAGAGATAGTTAAATATACAGAATTTACTATTAATAGAAGATTGATAACTGAACTCTTCTAGAGGTTACTTCAACTAACTACAACCAAAACTCTTCTAAAGTCTAAAATTAAAACTTTCCAAAAATAGCTACGGGAGTAATTATTTTCTAACAATTGTTAGGATTGAGTCGTTCTCTCCAAACACTTAAGCTGTTTTTTCTAAATATCTTGAAGTGCATTGTCTACTTAACTTGATTCATATTCTGATAATGGATCCCTCCATGGATACTATCAGCCTCACAGAAATAACCATAGATCCATCTCTCGTACAAGCCACTTCTCGAAGAACTGAACTTCTTCCTTGTCAACCTGTATTTCTGATAGAAGTATTATATATGTTCCCGAACTAGAAAACACTGCTCATTGGAAGCTCCCACCTATCTCACCCAAAGATTTTACAAACTTCATTGGTGTAACTACAAGTCACATACCCTCGGAGCAGCCATTGAACAAGATTAACACACAAATGATAATTTGTATTACCCTATGAAACACAACACAATACACATATATATAGTTGGATTCAGATCCTGATTCCACTCATGGAGGGAGAGGTTGAGAGAATATCTCAACAACCTCCTATAAATCTTCAACTAACCCAATCTTAGTATAATGCATTAATGAAGCATTATTCTTTAACACCCCCCTTTAATGCTTACATTAAAAAATCTTACAATAATGAAATCACAATTACATGACATACAATACTTTAACTTTGTATGTATGTCTGGTCTTCCTCAGCACTGAAACTCACTCTGCAATCACACGGCTTTCGCTCTTTCTACTTCCTCTTCTTCGAGCTTTCCATCGACACGCATTTAAAGTCAAAATGCCTCTCACCATCTTTCTTGCACTTGTATATTGAACAATTTGACAACTTGGCTCATCGGAGCTTCCGTGATAAAAGTTGACAATTATTGATGCATTCTATGAACTTGCCTTCATCTGACAGATGAAGGCAAGTTCATCTGTTGGATTTTTGCTTTCGGTTATCCTTTAGTATATAGAAGAACATTTTGGATATTGAATGTCTTCAACATTGCTTTACACAAGGTGACTTCCAATGAAAACAATGTACTTGATACTGGGGCTGGGAGCTTGCATCAAAATACAAGTTCGTATTTTTACATAAACACTTACACACAAAACTTTAGACTCGCGGTAATGTGACTTTGTGGTATTGATCTTGGAGCACGGTACAACAAGAATCTACAGCTTATAACGCTTGAACATAATCGGAAGCCGGTAACATGCTCTTGTGGCAGCAGAAGAACATAGAACTGAATTGAATGCATCGCATGATCAGAATTTGGTTCTTCTTTACAATAAACAATGTAAAAATAACCAATTTGACGCCAAACTTTCTCGAATTACGGCAAGAAAGGGGAAAAATTTGGACTTTAAATACAATAACAACGACTTTGCCTTTGTCGACCAACAAGGCGTAAATTATGGCTGGGGCCAGTGCTTATAAAGTTGAAGTGAAGCGTCGCCGAACAACTTTCCCTACAGTTCTGACCTCCCTTTCATTGCTACCAGCTTGCATCAAAATACAAGTTCTTATTTTTACATAAACACTTACACACAAAACTTTAAACTCACCAGGTAAATGTAACCTGTAATTGTCGATCTTGGAGCACCGAAGTACAACAAGAATCTACAACTTATAACATACTAGACATAATCAAACCAGTAACATGCTCTTGTGGCACCGAAGAACACGCAAGAACTACAAGATTGAATTACATCACTATGTTCAAAATTTGGTTCTTCTTTACAACTTAAACAATATAAAAATAACCAATTTGACATAAAACTCTCACGAATGCAACCAAGAAAGGGGAAAAAGTTGTCATGGACTTCATACAACAACGACTTTGCACTGTCGACCAACAAGCTGTAAATTGTAATGCGGACGAAGTGCTTATAAAGTTGAGGCTGGTCGAAGCGTCGCACGAGCAACCACACGACGTTCACAGGCGCCTCCACTCGCTGCAGCACCACCGATGAGCAGCTGATGAACTGTCTCCCTCCATCATCAAGTGAATGAGAATGATATCGTGCCACCATCTCCTGCAGCCACTCCTCGTATCCTTCCTCCCCCTGCAAGTACTGCGTTGTGCCCCTCTTGCTAATTTGCTCTGATCCGCCTGATGATCTGGAGCTCGGCTCCTCCTGGTCAGTACGTACCGAGATCAAATCCCGCGATGGTTTAAACACCTCGTGAGACTGTGTTTCATACATCGTTGCCACTGATATGCCTTCAACCCCCAAAAATACAACACAGCGGATACCTCTTCCCAAGTATCGAACTCGTTACCTATTGTTGTACAATGAGTAGTGAAACCGCAATTCTATAGTTCGAGAACCGACTCTCACAGCTCACACAAACAAACACTCATAAATAAACACTTCACTCTCACGTTTATGTACAGAGAATCGATTGTCTAGAATCTCACATCTTCCTGGCCTTCCCGTGAGGGAATCAAGCCAGAACAGGCTCTCATACCAAAATAGAAATTGGAAGAGCAGCCATTGAACAAGATTAACACACAAATGATAATTTGTATTACCCTATGAAACACAACACAGTACACATATATATAGTTGGATTCAGATCCAACTGATTCCACTCATGGAGGGAGAGGTTGAGAGAATATCTCAACAACGTCCTATAAATCTTCAACTAACCCAATCTTAGTATAATGCATTAATGAAGCATTATTCTCTAACAATCATATCAACATCAATATATTACA
This sequence comes from Picea sitchensis, assembly GCA_010110895.2. NCBI lineage: Eukaryota > Viridiplantae > Streptophyta > Pinopsida > Pinales > Pinaceae > Picea > Picea sitchensis. Next base: position 3,619 of record SNQJ01S0078966.1, on the reverse strand, counting down.
TAAAGATATAATTGATTGGGAAAAAAGACAAAATTATACCTATGCCTACATTGGAGCCATTAAATTTGGAATCGACCCCCTAATCAAGCCTTACATGAATGTATCATCATTATTTTGTGTCCTAGATATAAGGCTAACTAGGCCTTACATGAATGTATCATCATTTTGTTGTGTCCTAGATATAAGGCATAAGAAATTTGCAGATGCCTTGATCAAAGGCTCTCAAGCTCAACTCCATCGGCCCTACCTTCGCCACCATATATTACAAATATTTTGTGGCCCTTGAAGATGCTTATATCTATGAGATCCTTAAAGCTTATATTTTCATTCAATATGCACACTAAATCACACATCATCCAGCTTAAGAGTCTTTTATTCATGTGTTTTGTAAATGATACTCTTCCACCACTCTGTTCCAAAGTCCTTACCACTTCGGATGGTGGAAAATTATCTTTCACACAAATCTCATGAACCGAAGGATGTGATGTTGCGCTAAGCACCATAAACTAAAACATGAAACTTATACAAACTTATAGAAAATATGGAATACAAACACTTTTGTCTTGAAGGTCACCAGCAAGTGCAATAGGAGAGCATTCTTCTGTCTTGTGATCTCACACTCTTAGTTCTAATCTTTGTTTCTGATATGGAAGTTCACCACAGGGGTATGACCAGAGAGAGTACACTCAAAGATCAAACTCTAAGACCCTATGGTGCAAATGAACCTCAAATTCTTTATTTATAGCTATCACATTTAGCTTTGTTAACGAAATACTGATCCCAACCTATCACAATTTTGGGGCATGAGAGGACAACCTCATGTTATCTTGTCCCTTCATCGGTCCTAAGGACATGTGGAGACCCGAATAGGTACTAACTGACTTGACAAAAAGGTACACAATAGAGCATAAGGCCACCTATGAATCCTGACACTACAAGGTGGAGCATATGGTTGCTCACAAGTTGAATCAAGAACTAGATTTGTATGAAAATATGTCCAACATAATATTTCACTTTATATACAAAGAGGAACCTATGGAGATTTAGAAAAGAAAGAAATAAGAACTATATTCGTTGGTTGGCCAACAAAATATAGAGATGTTGGGCCCACATGCTTCCATAGCTCAGTCTTCCCTATGATTGATTAAGTCGTTCAACTCCTCTTCTCTTGGTGAATCTTTGTTATCATATATATCATCCCAATTTTCAACAAATTTGGGAAGAGGATACAAGAAATTTGTGAATCATCTGGCTACATCATATCCTTGCAATTTGGAATGTGGGGGACAAATAAAATAGCCAATGAAGTCAGATATTACTTTAAGATTTAATTTGATTTCTTCATTGATTATCCAAAGCATCTTTCCCTATTGGTCCTTGATTGATTTTACTACTTAAATGTATTCAATAGGATCCATCTTTTCAATCTTCGTACTTGCAACTTTCAACCTGAATTTGAACCATAAATTTTCACAAGTTGTAATAATGAAATCTGACTGGAAATGTAAGATGAACTATGATCTTCTCTGGGACTAGTCATTGCACGAGAATAATCTATCCAAAAGGACCTATGTCCATCATGTCCATGGATACATCGTCAAGTTGCAGGGATCACCACAGAGAACGATTTCCCCTTTTTATATTGTTAGAAGCAATATTATTGAATAAGCTTCACCTGTTAAAATACCTACAACAATATCACAATAACAAAGGTTACTTTCACCAAAATCTATATTTACTCCAAATTTGTTTCGGTTGAGCCTTTCCTGTGCATGGGTAAGGCCAAAGAATTCTTTCTTTTCCCATTTTTCTAGAATCTCGATTTTCAATTGACATTCTTTAATGTCTTCATTGAGGTTTTTTGAAAGATGTTTCTCAATGTTTTAGTTGGTAATGCTTTGGGGCAGTTCTTTCCCTTCAGAATAATTGGCAGATAGAACTGTCCCATTGATTTATTTTCGATGCTCATCTATGTTATATCTAGTATGAATAGCTTGCATGTTTGACCAATTTAAAAACTTACATTCATCATTGATATCTTTTGTGAGAACTGATGATTATACATGAAAATACTCTCTTTTAGTTTTTAATTCTTCTAACCAATTTCTAAAGGGAATGTTTGGGAGATTTCTACCAGGGATGAAATCTTCATCACCAAATGGATGTCTACTAGTCATTTGTAGGATATCTCTAGGGAGAGGATATCATGTGAGCATATAAAATTTTGCACTAAATGATGTGGATTTGAGACTGTGAATTTGTTCTAGTTTTTCTTTGCATGCAGGGTAGTCCTTATAACTACCTGAGTGTCATGGCTGTTCTTTTTCTCCTTCTGGTTACTGACAATAGTTTTTTGTTAACATATTTGGCAGGGATCTGTAACATGGAGAGAGGGAGCTTTAAAGGATAAGGATAACTAGTTTATTTGCAAAGGAATCAATTGCTTAAGTGGGTTCTGCATAATATATTGTTGGGCAAAGTGGGTTTGAAATTGATCATATTTGTCTTCTCACTCTACGAGATATTCTATATCGATCCAATCAAATTCATGTGTTGAGATTGGTGTGAAAGATCATTTTTCACCATGCCGTGCATGTGTGAAGTGGTAAAAAATTTGGAACAAAGTTGCGAAAGAGTATCATTGCCAAACTACATGACTACAAGACTCTTAAGTTGGATGATGCGTGATTTAATATGCATATCGAATCCTGCAGGGAGAATATAATATTTAAGGACCTCGTAGATATAATGATATTCAAGGGACACAAAATATTTGGAATATATGGTAGCGAAGGAAAGGTTGTCAACGAGCGGAGTTTGAAATCCTCTGATCAGGGAATCTGCAAATTTCTTATGCCTTATATCTAGGACACAACATAATGATGATAAATTCATGTAGGGAGGCAAGCCAAAATTTAATGGAAGAGTTATACTTCATTTTGGAAAACTAGACCGTCGAAGGAATTTACAAGATTTCTTTCATCTACGTTTACACCACAATATTACAAATTACGTTTGAATTTCTATATCCTTCTGGTCGAGTAATAAATTTAGAGTTCAAAGACGATTTTATATAAATGAACGAAGAAACTCTAACCATTCCCATTATGTTTGAGGAGGGGAAGATGGATATTTGTTGCATTCGTTCTCTTTTCTGGTCTATCATGACAATACTCTTCTTCTTATTTTATTTCATTCTCTTCGTTAGTCCTTTTGTGGTTTCCACACTTCAGTTATCTAATCGTTCCCATCCCCATTTCAACAACGCTTCTGATCAAGAGGCTATGATTAGATTCATTTATGCAATCACTTATGATCCTACTCAATATTTATCCGCTACCTGAAAATCAAATGTTCCATTCTGGGAGTGGACATGTATCATATGCAATTGGCGCAGACAAAGAGTTGTTTCCCTTAATATTTCAGGCATGGGATTACTGATAAATTGTGGAGCAAAGAGAATTGCAGAGAGAAAAGAATAGTATATTCAAATGTATGAAGAAGTACAGAACAAAACTGAAGAGCTTTGAAGAGATCCAAACAATAGGAAATAGCTGAGCTTATATATGCTCGAGCAAGACAGAAATAGAAAGTACAACTGTCCAGTACAGCTGGCAGT